>JALLPE010000185.1:0-21646 GCA_036940025.1 Conticribra weissflogii
TGTGCTCTTCCGATCTGGAGAAGATGTACCAGGGGCAACATTCCTCCACTTGGGCACATCTGTTTTCAAACTCGAAAGCACTAGCACAGCAAAGCTATTTTATTGTATTCGAAATGCACCTGCTAGTGTGGGAAAGGGGTGCAAAGGACTTTGGTGAATACGACATTTGTTGCAGTGGCTCTGGGTTTGATAAACTAGGTTCATTAGGTAAAAAAGTATTGCTTTGAAGCATTGGTGGCCATAGCCCAAATGATCACTAGTAAAAGTGATTCACCTATATCCCAAACAAGATATAACATTGTAGTATGTAGTATCCAGATATTAACCTGGGATAGCATAGGGATTCTCTTAATGTGTGCCTGGCTTGCACTTGATGTGTTGTGATGTTGTTGTTTTGATGTTGACACTCCAAATAGGTATACTTGCATGTCAACCATCACCATTTATCCTGTCACTTGTCGATTACATACCATCTGTCATCCATCATTACTAATCCTTCTGTTCTGAAGAATTTTTTCTATACCAAATACTTAGACTATTGGCAAGCATTGAGCTATTATCTACTATCTATATTATCTGCCCACATTATATTGATCAGTCTATCAATTTTATTTTAGATGGTGCCAAACATGGGAACACATTGGTGAGCTAAAAAATAGGTCACCTTCTTGACATTCACACTTCTTGGCCCCAAAACTCAACATGACTCGCCCAAGCTTTTTACTCTTGAGCAGCTGAATTTTGATTCAATTGGAGAAAGTTACTCCCCTCTCCAAAGCTGCTGTTCTTTCTGCAGAGAACATTGACTATGGTAATGAAAACCTCAATTAAAAGAGCAAAAGGAAAATGTGTAAAATCATCAACTACAATAGAGATTGTGCCATTATATCTGTTGTTTTAGAATAGCTCCATGCTGACACTTGTTTTGACAACAAGCAATTTGTGCACCACTTTTGAATTACTCCATCAAAATTTAAATATATTCTATAATATCTTGCAGAGAAAGATACATATTAGCACGATGGGAATGATTGTACAAAACAAAGCAAGTCAGCGGTAAAATTACTTTGCAAAGTTGAAAGTTGTTTAATGTGGCAATTCATTTTGGTACTTTTCTGTCTATTTTTAGAAGTGAGTGAGTACTGCGAGGCAAGCTGTATCAGAACTTTTATGATGAGTTTTTACTAATAGTGATAAAATGGAAAAATAGACAAGAACAATGAAACCAAGCAATGTAGCCAAAGTTTTTGAGATGTACAACAATAAACATGACACTCCAGGAATGGTTGGATGTGTTGGATGCATGCATGTTCCCTGGGAAAGTTGTCTCTATTCCCTCCACAGTCAGCATGTTGGAAATGGGTGTTCCAACTTTAATAGTCAATGCAAGTTGCAATTACAATTTGACTTTGGGCATGCATGTGCACTCAATGATTTGAACAATTGGGAAAGGAGAAACCTTCAGAAATCACTTCTGGATGGTAGAGTGGTAATATGACTTTTGAATGTAAAATAAGTGGTTAAAAAATACGAAAAAATTTTGGTGGATGGAGTCTATCTTTTGCTCAGCCAATTTGTCAAAACAATTTCTGTTCTATTGTCATATATTGAAATAAAATTCACCAAAGTGGCAGGAAGCAGTGTATGAAAATGTGGAGGTTGGATTTGGGGTGCTTCCAATAAATTCAAATTCTTGCAAATTTTTGTATGCTTGCATCATGTTGATGATGCGCGTTTTGTTGTTAAACTGTGCTTCTGTTTACACAATGCAATGGTTTACATTACATATGGAGAAGATCCCCAACGAGAGAAAATGTACAAACAAGACAAAATGAGGGGGAAGAAAGCAATGATGAAGTAAAAGAAGATGTATATGATGAGGTTTTGTAGTAGGATATATTTTTTGATAAAAGCATGGAAAAATGAAGTCTTGGGAGTGGTAAAATAGATTTAATTTGTTGCAAATATATAATTTTTTTAAGTACTTCGGTCTAAAATTGCGCCTGATGAGCAGATAATCAAAAAAACTTACAAATGTGAATATCATTTGAAGTTACAAGAAGTAATCAAAACGGAGATATTGAAAAAATGAAATAGAAACAAAAATCTTCGTTAACTTCATTTTGATCTGTCCACCATAAAATTCTAATATGTTTCATATTACATTGCTCCCTCTTTCCTGTTGACTTCTTCGTTGCCGTCTTCATCCTATTTCTGATTTTTATCTTCACGATTGCTGCCGTTTTTATTGTTGTCGCTAATTGCTGCCATACGTTTCATAAGTTCCCGCTGTTTAATTTGCGACTCTAACAAGCGGTTCCGTTGCATGACCAAAGCATGTTCTGATACCATTCTGAAATAATCCTTTCTGTCGTTTTCAGGCGCATGCTTCATAGCCTCCACTTCGACAAATTTATCCATTCCTTTAAGTAGTTGCTTTAAATATAATTCGGAGTAATTGTTGAGTCTCCGCAAATTTTGCTCGAATAACTCCAAATGTCCACCAGCCGTGACACTTGTAGTCAGCGCTGCTACCGATTCCACCCTTTTTGATTCATCGTTTTTAATCTTTTTTGCTTTGTCACGTCCAATCATTCGTCGCTTCTTGTTATTATTTGAAAAGGTACAATCACTATCCAACTCGGAAGCGCTAACATCTCCACTGACAGATATATCTTCTGACACAGTCCCACCAGGTGGATTCAACACGTGAGTTCCAAATTTTGGCTCGCCTTTCAACCAAATATATGCATCCAAATATTTTTCATACTCCTTCGGCACTCCCTCTCTACAATTTTTCATCTGTGTTGCAAAAAGCCTGCCTAGATGTTTTTCTTCATTTTCTCCTGATTGAATTTCGTGGCGGCTTTCGATCCTTGCAAGCTTTTGGACAGCTGGCCGTAAACAACGGCGAAAGTGGCTCCGTAATGAATACTTTGTGCGAAATGTTAACGGTGGAGAATTTTTGCCGTTGTCGTTCTCTTCGTTCCATACCGCGATAAGTTGATTGTATATATCACAAACCTTTTGGTAGAACGTTTCATGACTTCGAGATGTCCCGACAACCGGATCTGAGCTTGCTCTGATGTACGCTTTTGCGAGGAATAAAATTTCCTGCTTACCAAATCCTGTACCTCGTCCTCGTGACGGACTTTTTAACGAGGACGGCACCTTCGTTGCAGTGTCCGTTTTCGCCTCATTTGCAGCCACGCTTAGCACTTCAGCGTTGTTAGTACGAAGGAGGGAGGGATTGGCAGTTGGACCGTCAGGGTAGGAAGAAAAATTCTCTCCCCCCTGGTTTGACTCAACATCGTTATCCGCGACGGACGTTGTCATGACAGGTATGTTTTCAATTCGAAATTTTTCCAAAGAATAGATAATTACCTTTACATATCAAAATCCTGAAGTAGATAAACGAAAATAGCTCCACGCGTTCCAATGGGAGCAGGAAAAAGCCGATATCGATGAATCGACCCTGATAAATTTACTTGGGATTTTTTATGCCGTGTCTTTGTATTTTATTAAGGTGTGGTAGTACTACAACTTACAACTACAACCCAAGCATCCTCGTAAAAAAAGAAACGCACCGACTTATACTCAACCCCAAAACGCCTCCCCACGACAATGAGCTGGGATGAGTTCAATAAAATCCTCACCTCCTTCAACCACTCAAGATGTTGTTCCGGGCGGAACTAGCGACGATTTTTCCAAAAGCACTGATCATAGATACGGCTGTTTGGTCGCCAGTTTCGATGCCAGGTTCAAGAATGGTTTTCACGCCGAGGCCGTCGCAGGAACAGAAAGAGTAGAATTGACGAACCCTGGAATCATCGAAAGACTGCATCAAGACATTCACGATTATTTATCAATACATGGATTTCGCTTGGAAAATAATCGTTGTAAGGAGAAAAGTAACATGAGTGACGGAGGAAGCGGCATGGATGAAAGTAGTCCGGATGTCGCAACTCTCTTCATTCCCCGACTGTCCTACATTTACGATGATTCTGAGAATCGAGGGGAGTGTCAGACAATGTCTTCAACTCAGGAGGGAAAACTCTTTGCGGACACAACTCTATCAAGAGCAGGGGCCGGAAATGATGCTCCCTTAGGCACTCTCGTCCTCCACGTCCAAGAAGAATCTGTGCTCCACACAGTCGGTCCACTGTTGCGAACTTACCTTCGACTATCCAGCCATTCCATCAACCCGAGAAGATTGCGTGCAGTGGTGAATTGCCGGTTTGTTCTGAAAAGCCAGCAAAAGCAACTACAGCGAAATAATAATCGTCATATGCAATCTATCGAAACCATGGTAGCCAATCGAATGGCACATCACATTCACATGATCATTCGCAATTCAATGGGTTCCGCGCTGTGCCTAGATTTGGTTGTTGTTCTTCCTTTTTATCGGACCGACATCGACGACCAATTGATCGACGAAGCAAGTTTTGACAGCGATATTTGCCAGAATCGTAACGACGTCAATGGTTCAACTCTTGTTCCAGTTTCAAAGAAGGCCATTCAAATTGCCATGGACAAAAATCGGGATGCATGTTATCCCACGGTTCAATTGGTGGAACGAAAAGATGGACTTGACAATGATTTTGATAGCTGCAATACCAGTGGAGGAAGGAAGATGACGAATACTGAAAATGAAGGAATTGCATCCACATTGCATTTGAATGTATCAACAAGAATGTGCACTGTTCGCCACCAACCGTCGTTATTCAAGTGGGTAACAACTCTATCCGGTCAACATTGTTCTGCAAACTTTGAGGAAGAAGTCGACAGATGCAAACAATCGACGTATACCGATTACCCTTCTAATACAACGGTAGACATCATCCATGACGAAAACAATGACAATGGAGAAGGGCCTCTGATCGTAGCGTGTATCGAAAAGGTGGCAAATTTGCATCGTATACTGATGCTTTGCCATGATTACTACGATGAGAAAAAGATGGAGCTCGATGATTGTCTCATGAACAACGTGATCGTTGTCATCCCAGGTGATGATTCAGATGCAGCTAAAGATGAAAATAACAACGACAACGATCCCAAAATAAACCGAAACCGTGAAAAGAAGGGAAAGCGCAACAAAATCCTATCTCCCAAAATGAAGGACGAGAAACTAATGCGAGAATTTGAAGAAGCCATCGTCAACTTTCACAACGTGATTTTTAGACATTTCAATGAAGCAGGAAATGGGGATCAAAGTAATCAAAAGAATCGGAGCATGCGATATCGTCCGATATTAGTTTTTGAGAGTCGAGCAGTGGAAGTCTTATCACGTATGCTTCGAGGACGTCAAAAAGCTATGACACCCATTACTACTTCTGGGGACTCTCCATCAAAGTCATCGACTACAACATCTCCAATGCAAAATACCTTGCTAGTGGGGATCGATTTACATCCTAAAGCACTAACTCTTCACGGGGGACGATACTGCCAACCCCATTCAACAATTCGCCAACGACAATCAAAGCCTTCAGAAAATCAGATTCAACGACAAGCAAGCAAATGCCGAGCTCTTCGAATGATGCAACGATCCGATGCCATCGTTTTTGGTTATGAAAGTTCCGGCATTCCCAAAGCTTTGTCGGAAGTTTTGAATGGATGGGTGGAGATTCCATCGAGATCGTCTATCAATGTTGTTGCCGCTATGTCCATTGCTTTGGACACTTTATTTCGTGGCTGATTGCCATTAATGCGAATTGGGTGTATTATTTGGATCTGTAACAAATAGTGAAGTTCATTTCTCGAATCTCTTCGTAGAGCAGAACATTAAAGCCACTAGCTAATATATGTCCCGTGTCGTATGGTAGGATATCATTTTGTTTGGCTCTCCGAAGCTCCTATTGTCGGTGAATACCTGACGAAAAAGAATCACTTGTTATCTTGAAATAGGCCGCTTTTAGCAAGGAAACATGTTATGACTGAACGTGCTCCTCTAACCATCATTTTCCTTCATCCAAGGATACTCCACCTAAAAAAAAGTCACCAAACCTATATCCAGAATGACAGAAAACTCGAGCTCATGTTGTGTGATGGTAGGTATCCTTTGAAGCAGAAAATGTCATAGTCATCATAATATGTTCACATCTCGTTTAATTATGGACCTCTCATTGTAAATAATTGCCATTTGACTCGTAAAATGAAGCCCAAACCATAGTGGGATCAAATGAAGGATGCAAAACGTGAAGAATACAAACTTATCGTCTATCATTTTGTGTGACTTTGTAGCGCGGGACAGAGATGATGTAAATAACTAGGAAGACTATCCTGAAATATACATTTCTGTTTGAAAATTGGTCCTGTTTACTTAGAGGAATTATGTGAACAACGAGTGAACAATGAATGAAGAAACCTCGAAGAAAGGGAGCATTGTCGCTACGAAAGCATAGATATTCCATGGAGTATGTAGATGTTGTATGGAAGCGTTGATTGATACTCATGTCTTCACTTCAATTTTCGATTGATGGAAATTCCAAGGTGTTACTAATAAAACAAAATTGCTATCACTTTAGGCAAAAGCTTGCCCACGATGTGTGTACGTCTCCAGTCAATTTCTCAGGATCTTGTTCGCCAACAATCTAATCATCGGCGAAAACTACATGATTCCCATTTTATTCCATCCCTTAGACTTATCAGTTCAGCGCCAACATCTTATCGCTGCCCAAGTTCATCTTAGAGTCCATTTTTCTTGGAAAACATTTAGTACAGCACGAACAAGCCCTGACTCCTTCTAAGACTTTGTAATAACCCTCTGTCTTATCATTGCCTCCGCTTCCAACGGCATCACTATTTTCAATCCATTCCAATGAACCATCCTCGCAATCCCCCCATAAATGAACCAACTTTTTTTTTCTCAACTCACACACCTCCCTGGGTATGACATTTCCCTTCAAAATTGCTTTTACTCCTTTCTCTCCATTCTCTCCCTCATCCAATTCGTCCTCCAAATTCAACACATCAAACCGATTCCCGTGCAAAGTCAACCCTTCCAACTGATTCATCTTCCCAATTGAAGACGGCACAATCCCAGTAAAATCATTTCCATGAATCCATAACCATTTCAAATTTGATAATTTATCGCCTATGTCCTCGGGCAATGTTCCTGACAACCGATTCTTGTACAGTCTCAGCGACGTCAATTTCGATAATCCATACATAGAGTCAGGAATGGGGCCCGTCAGACCAGTGCGATACATGCTCAAGCTGACCAAATTTCCAAAGTCTCCCATCCATTCCGGCAAATTGTTTCTTCCCTCCAAAAAGGGATTTTCGGAAAGCCACAGTAATTCCAACCACGGAGCCAGCAAGGTCACTTCCATGGGAAGAAAATAATTAGAAGTTAGATTCCGGGAAGAGAGATCAAGCCATATGACTACTTTGTCTTTATTTCCGTTAATTCCTTCCCAGTTAAGATGAGTCGTTTGGGAGAGGTAACGGGAGGTGTCTAATTCGCAAGGAGTGTCAGATGGGTAGGCAGCGCAGGACGTCCAAGAGGAGGAGGAGGAGGAGGAATCAGAGGTGCCACTGGTGGCAAAGTAAATTGTGGCGAGAGCATAGCGCTGTAGCAAATAGTGCTCATGTTGATCTTCGGGCGATATATTGGTATTGTTGCTGTTGCTGTTGTTTTCAGATTGGCTTCTGTCATATTCAGACAGACTCGTTTGATCCTGATGACAAAGCCAATAGAGGGCTTTTCGCCTGGCATGATCGTGATGTTGTTCTTGCAATTTTACGTCTTCGCTTTCATTGCCAGTTTGATTGCCCCGCTGCATGCCAAATGACAGTTCCATAACGGTCGACAGCGTATTCCAGGATTCAGGACGATTTTCGGACTGAGACATTTTGGTAAGTAATTCTCGGGCCATGGTGCGGGAGGTATCGTCCACGGTTTCTAGGGCCGAGACTGAAGGCATGGCATTGTTGAATGCCGCGAGGATTGGGAGCAGTGATGTGATAAGGTAGGAGGACATCGTTTTCAGGTTTTTGACAAAACAACCCGGTTGAATGCCATCCATGATCTCACTTCTTTATTATTTACACTTATTCCAATTGAGTACTGTAGTACAACATTCATTACACCTGTATACAAAAAGGGAATCAGTATGGAACTCTTTTTTCATTTATTTTTTCAAAAAATGTTCGCCACTACATTGGTGTTCGTCCTTTCTTCTATTACTACTAGTTCTGGGGTAGTTTGACAGTCGATTTTTAACATAATTTCTTGACAGTTTTTTGAAAAAGGATTATATTCTTTCTAGGTGGTCCAGAGTAGAAATGCGCAATATAGTCTTCTTCTCCTTAAACAGAGCTTTCTCTGGATATTAGGGTTGGGGGGTCTAGGGAGAGCAGATCCTCCCCAAAAATGCATCGCAACACCCACACAATTTTTTTTCATGTTCGTCCGACACATGTGAATTTTGCACCAACCATAAAATTGGCGCCGGCAGTCGACAACCATGGCGGATATCACAAAGGAACCCAACCCATACACCACTGAAAGGGCTGTGATGATGGTGAGTATGCTGGAGGTGCTCAGAGATGAAGTTTTGGCCATGTCGATTGGTGTTTTTTGTGTGTGTGTTTTTATTATTTTTTCACAGCATGTTGACGCAATTGTTTGATCATTTAGGTTGTCAAATGTGGGCTCAAAGTCCGGGAAGCATTGGATGCCACCCATCATCCATGCACACAGACTCATCTCTATAGACTTGTTGCTGCAGCAAGGGCAAAATTGGCTGAAGCGGCAAAAGGAGGAGTTAGTGCCATGATGGATGAATTGGAGATAAAAACCTCCACGTCATCAACGATATCATCGCTCACCCCGCCACGATCATCAAAGAGAAAGAAGCAAGTTGACAACAAGCTTGGTGATGTCATTGCCAAGGAAGCATTGACAAGAGCACAAGAGGAGGGGGTGCTTGTGACAAGGGACAAGAAGACCAAGCAAGCAATTGAAGAGGGGGTGCAGGCCGGTGTAGAGTCGTTGTTGGCATCATCATCCACAGCTACAAGTCGGTGACCTCCTCGTCGAACAGCAAAGCAAACAGCCCATCACCGCTTGCTTCTCCTCTGCACAAAAGGCGACATGAAAAAAAGATACTCTTTGGCACTAAAGGAAGGAACACGAGTTCGTGTCTCTAGAGGAGGCTCTTTACGCAAGATCGCGATGGAAGTGAATAGTAAGTACAAACTTGATGGAAAGTGGAGACTCACCCATGAAACTCTTCGCAAATACACAGACCCAAACCACCATAATTGAGTAAACATGTCTCCTTTGAAGCGAGGTCCCAAGCCATCTCTCCCTCCTGTCCTGTTGGAATTGCTTCAGGTTCATGTGTCAATGTGCCAACTCTCCGGTAATGGAGAGTGCAAACCGAAGAAGCTTAAGGCAATCATTGGAGCTGCAATTTCAAACACTCCTTTCAAGAACAACCTCACAGTTGATTATATTTACAAGCAGCTGAAAGTTCGATTCCCTAACTTAGTTCAACAATCAAAGGTGATGCAGGTGGAAGATCGCCGAATGAACTGGACTACATTTCCAAATCTGAATGCTTGGTTTGACGGTTCCAAGCATTGCCTCATTCACTATGGATATGTTGAGGATAGGCAGCAGCTTGTCTGTGACATATTCAAAGATTACCCCTACCCATGTCACATTCCTGGTAAGATGTATTTTTATTGTCATTATATTTATTTTTTATCATTGTGTTCATAATTATTCTAATTGTTGTTGTTTCAAGCTGATTTGGAATCTGAGGTCACTATCAGGTATGAGGTGATGAGGAGAATCATCAATTTTGATGAGACACACCTCGCAAAATCTTCAGAAGGTGACAAAGGTGGACCTCGAGCAAACACTCTCACCAACCCCAACCTACCAAGGTCTGGAACTCGAGTTTTCAGAGGTGGCGGCGGCCATGTCACCGGGGTATTTGGCTCAAGTCCTCTTGAAGTGATGCCACTTATAATGATCTACGAGACAAAGTCTAAAAATGCGGAGACCATGAAGGTAAAACCAAGTTGGGTTCAAGACTTACCTGAAGTTGTGGGGAAGTTTGGATTCCAACAAGAGACAGTGGTTGACACTCAGATTGCTGTCCGAACTAAAGGAAGCATGGATGAAACCTTGTTCATTGAAACCGTTCTTTTCTACAAAACACTTTTCCCCAATTTGGCACCAAGGTTTAAGTGAGATGGGGATCGCTTGGTCGAAGGCCCAATCTTTATTAAGACAGACAGTGGCCCCGGGCGTAATTGCAAAAGTGAAGCAGCCCTAAAGTTTCGGCGGGACATGCATCTTGAGGGCGTTCACTTGGGACCAGGTCTTCCCAATGCTACATCGTGCAATCAAGAGATGGACGATTGGTTCCAAGAGTTGAAGGGTAAGACTGATGCGCAAGCTCAAGAAATATTCGAGGAGAAAGTATACAAGTACGCTCTTGCTGTCAAGGACCATCAGAATTCTCGCAGTGCCAAGATTAGATCTGCCGCATTGACAAATGATGATCTTCCTCGAATCATCAATGGTCGCAGTAAGGATCCGATTGAGAAGAGGCCCTTTTCCTCATGTGCAACAAAGGCTAAGATTTTCAAGAGTTGGATGGCTGTTGGTTTCATTCCCTTTACTCGAAAGTCGCTATCCCATAAGAAGGTGAGACACTTACTTGGTGATGGAGGGGCAAGTGTGGAAATGAATAAAAAATTGACTGAAACAAAAGAGCAATACAAAGAATTGAAGGAGAAGGTGAGTGTGATTTTCTATGAAGTGTTTTATTTTTATTTACTTTTGCTACTGAATAATTTTTGTCAATATTTCTATCAGGCTCAAGCGATCGGCCTCAACAGTTTTGTCTTCAACGAGGAACTCCCAGTCTACAAGAAGAGTGCCCTCCTCCAGAAGACCGAAGATGACCAGGTCAAGTTACTTGTTGAGAGGAAGAATGCGTTTAGTGCTGGTGGCGTTTGGATGGCACTTGGATTTCGGTTAATGGGGTCTAAGGCAACTGTCCGTGCTCAGATTGAGCAAATTGAGAGTGAGAAAACAGCAACAACAAAGACCAATGCCAAGAAAGAAAAGGATGAAAGAGACAAGGTGGAGAAAGCATTGGCGTCTTTTGAATTATTCCAGTCCGGATCAAACATGCCAGCTGAGGCATGGCGGGACATCATCAAGTTCTTGGTCCCTCTCTACGATCGCAAATCGGCTCCATCCAAATTCTATTCAGTGAAGAAGGCAAAGGAGAAGCTGGCGTTGTTTGAGCACAAGTTTGGTTTATCGTGGGAGGCATTGATGGAGGTGCAATTGAAGAAGTTCAAGGCAAAGCAACAACAACAGTACAAGAAAACTGAAGATGCAACAACTGTCGATCTCCGAGCGCAGTTGCATCTTGAAGAGGACTCGGTTGACGAAGATAGCGGTTGCGACGATGGAGAAGTTAAAGGATATGTTTAATTTTGTATAATAATGAGTGTTTATGAACAACAAGTCCATTAATAGTACTTGAATGACGTGTGAATTGAAAATTCACATGTTTTTTTTGTCATTGGATTTTTTCATTACTAATTCCTACGCAGTTCTACATAGTTGTCAAACTACTCATCCACCATCATTTTTCAATGTGTCTATCCTTGGCCGCTACAGCTCTACACTCAAGCCAAATGAACCCAAACCAAATTACAACAACCTCACACACATCATCACCTAGAATGTTGCCTAACAAAAAAATAGTTGTGGCGACAAATTTTGATTTATTTCAAATTCACATCATTTTTTCAACCTACTGGTCTACAACTAGTACCAAGGATAATTATTTTGATTAGGCAGATGTGACAAGAACTTTGGTTTTTGTTGGAAAAAGTAAGTACATACTTGTGAAGTACCCAGGGAAAAAGGAATATAGATAATCTGATTAGAATTTTATTATGTTCATCAATGCAGGTCTTACACAAAGAAATCTCTTGTGATCAATATCCAGTGTTTACAAAGACTAAGGTGATGTTATATCTAGTTGTGTGGTATTCATTGGATTAATTGGTTTTTGAAGCATTGCATTCTTTAGAAATTCAACAGAAAGTCACAAACCATTGCTGCCATGTCATGATCATCATCATTTCCTTCTTTATTTTTCCACTTTCATTAGAGACATTTTCTGATTTATCTTGTCTATTTTTGTTTGCCTGACTATCTCATGCTGGTTTACCATATCCTCTGGCTCTTTCAATCGAAATACCTAACTGTTACAGTAATTTTAATCCAATGAAGTGGATCATGTCACCTGGATGCAGTTTCATTAAAGTTAATTCTGTTTTTCTATTTACCAGATTATATTTCTTGATACCTGAACATTTGAATTGTTTGAGGTCTCATATTTGAACACACAATTTGATTTCATTTTTGTATCTGTTGTTCATTTCCCATCTACTTCCTTGAGACATTATACTAAACAAGAATTGTCTTCATATTGGCACCAGATCCTTATTCTATTTAACTTATATTCCTGTTGCTGGCTTTCCAATGACCTCATTCTTTCAAGTTGTATCTTTCTTTTCCTATGATCTTCCATGTCATCAATTTGCTTTGCTCACACTGGCAATTGCTGAGCTTTGAAAAATAATTGCTATTGAAACACCTCCACCAGTGGTATGAAATAGCTGATCATGAGACTTTACTACTACTATGAGTGCAATTCATTTCTAAGTTTTAAAAAATCAAATTTATTGATTTTGTTGTTTTTCAATCTTGCTTTGAAGTATTTTCTGTCAACAATAAAACCTCAGCTTGTTCATCTCTTCAATCATTTTTGCAACATTATTTATTTCATAATCAGCTTCTCCAAACTCTTGCTTGACTTAAATTGATCCAAGGCATTACAGCTCAAAGGTGCTACTCTAACCTTCAACCATGCTGTCAAACACTGCTCCTTATTGATACCCACCTCAAATTCATTTTTCAAAGCTAATGATCGAATCAACCATGGCTGGATGCTTGGTGATCATTTGCAATTCATCATTGATCTATGTCATTAGTTACCTAAGTAATACCGTGAATTACCATGTTTCACCGTAAGCTATGCCAAAAATAATAGTAATGCCAGATTATTTTTTGTTACCTAGATAAGTCCCAGCACCTCTGGACTTGTGCATGCTACAAAAATATTTCAACATTGGAATCAGTAATCAGTAATATTAGAATATTTTGTGGAGCAATGACTGAGAATAACATAATATGACAAACACCACAACAACATCATCATCACAACAAAAACATCACAACACAAAAAAGATGGCTCTTATCAGCTGGATTTGACCCCCTTGGTGCAGTGGCTCAATGGTACATCTCCCCTTGGCTTGGCAGCTTGGTGGCTTGGCAGCCCAGCTCAGAGTCCCTGTGGCTCGTCAACAGCATGGCTCTGCACTTGTTGGCTTGGTGGCAACCAGATTCAGCGGCTCAGTGGCTCCTTGACAGCCCAGCTTAGCGCTCATTGGTTTGCAGCAGCTTCCATGGTCCCTTGACAGTCCATCAAAGTGCTCCTAGGCTCAGCATTCCTTGGTAGCTCAGCGGCCCAGTACAGTGGCTTCTTTGCTCCTTGATGGCTTGGTGACCTGGCTAAGTGGCTTCTTTGCTCCTCAGCAGCTTGGCGACCCAGTTCCATGGCTCCTTGGCAGTGCTCCTTGGCTCAGTGGCAGCCCAGCTCAGTGGCATCTCTTGTCCTTGCTACTTGCTAGATTGCTTGATTGGCTGCTTGGGCTCTTACTGGCTCAACAGTGAAGGTTCCCCTTATTTGATTGGCAGATGCATTTTTCCAGCTCCCCTTAATATGGTGGCTCCCACTGCTGCAGATCCTATCCCTGCAGATCCCTTGGATTGGTGGTTCACACAGCTTGGCAGCTCCATTGGATTGGGTCCCTTGATTCCAGCATGGATCTGTCCTCTTGGTTTTGGCCCAGATGGGCTCTTTTTTATAAATCTCATAACAATCAAACAGAAGCAAATGCATCTGATTGACTCCCTCCAGCTCAGGCTTGGTTTGTTTGTGTTTCATAGAATGTTTTTTATGTACAACAAACAAACAGCAGCGAAGAAGTAATTGTGAAGAGCAATATACCTGCAAATTAATGACAAAAGAAAACAAATTCCTTGCATCTATGTTTTATTTTGCTACTTCCCTTTGTTGCATATTTAAAGTTTGAAGCGCCTATTAGCACACAATTATATAATTGCATGTTACCATTTTTAATACTGAGTAACAGTCATTGACCTAGGGAGTGCAAACTTTGTTTCATAGCAGCATTAGTAATGTTACATGATAACATCAGTGTTGAAGTGAAACATTATGATTTTGAAGTACTTTAAAGAGGCACTTTAGATGGTTTTACTATGTTTCCACACATATTAACGGTTAAAAGTAATTCACCAAAGAAAAATTTTGCTGCTTTTTGAGGTAATACCTCTTTGTTTTTGATAATACCAGGTAATACCCATGGCATGATTTACTGCTGAAAATGCAGTAAGAAAAACTGTAACTAACAACATAGGCTTTGATGCTGTCATTCAAATTCAAAGTTATACCCAAATGCAGAATTGAATGGACCGAAATTTTGGTAAATTCTTTGATTCATGGTAGTGATGTTTCTGGATACATAAAATGTCCCATCAGTTGAAAGCTGAAAGATTGCCATTAAATCACTCTAGATGCCACTGTGACCTCTGCCAAGGTCTCAAACAACTCATTTTCCAATAACATTTTCAGTATCTGGAAATAAAAGAACTAAAGCATTGTTATCTATTTTTCTACATCTTGGGATGGAGGAAAGTGAAAATCTGGACTATGTTTCAGAAATTTCTCTCAAGATGCTAAAGTGGAAGGGTCTATTGACCCAAGTCAATAAGGCCTGCTTTTCAATGTCCCCCCTACTTCCAAGACCATGTGGGCTGTAAATTTTGAGGACAAGGCCAACAATTTTTCCTTTCAATAGTTTATTTCAAGACATGTGAAAACAATGGATGCAATTTGGGAGGTCATGATGCTTTTAGGTAAACACATCATATCCCACCTTTTGTAAATGGCCGCACCACTAAAAGCACAAACTTCAGCAATCTCAGTGATTCAATAGCCCCCCCAAACTTGAAGTTGATTTGAAGAAATTCTATAGGAAATTGCAACAGAGATCAAATCTTTCTATCATGTTAATGACGCTACCAATCATGCAACAAAATTGTGCAAGTTCAAGAAAAAAAGAAAGCCATGGGAGAGTATAGTATATTGACTGCAAAAATGTGCAAAGAAGTCAACAAAACATGCAACCCAAAATCTCCTCTCATTATTGTTGAATTATTTCCCTCAAGAAATTCTTATTGCAAGTTATTACCAATATCCTTGAACAAGTTTCATTAAACAAATTCTTTCCAAATTAAATATTTTCTTGTTTTACACATTTTTGAACTTGATAAGGAAACTTAAGATCTTTGTATTATTGTCACACCTTTTAGAAATAATGATTCACAATAGGTCTCAAATCTGATCCTAGCTTTGACTATCAAGTCATGGGAAATGGCATAAGTGATGTCAAAGACAAACCAATCTGCTTAGACAAAATTGACATGTTTCTCTAAGCTCTGAACACCATCTAATTCTAATTGGCAATATTCTTTATGGTATTGAGGTCAATCTGTTAAACCACTCAAATGCCAATAGGCCCTTCAGGAAACAGATTAGCTTGGCTATTGGCTTGCCTCAGTTGGTGTTTAGCCTTGGTGCAAAACATTGACAGAATTCTTCACAGGCAACATCCAAAAAACACCCCAAATGCATGTTTTTCTCAGCACTTCCAACTCATACCAACAAATGTGGACCAAGCTTGTCCACATTCTAGATCCACTCTTTTGCAATTCTAGTACATTTTTCCTCCAATTGACAGACCAAATGGACCCTGTGATCAAACCTATGAAAGTCCTAATAATTTACAATGGCCTCTTTGCTTACCCATATTGAAACAACATGTACAATATATATACCACATGGGTGCCTACATATTCCAAGACAACCAGCTTGTTGATTATAGGGCATGCCCAATGTAGATACACAATTGGCAATAAGGAACTTCTCTCAATTGTCACAGTTCTCACTGAATTCTGCACCATTTTGCTTGGTGCCAAACTTCACATTCACACTAGCCACCTTAATCTTACCACTTACAACACTATACTTGACTGCATCATATGATGGCTCCATTGTTTTGAAAAATTCAATACTTATATTCATTTTATCCTTGACATGCCCAATATTGTTGCCAACTCCTTTTCCAATAATGATTGAAGTTCTCCAAGGGGGAGCAAACTGGTGTTCTCATTGACAATTTTATTATCAGTGAACTTTGAAAATGATCCTTTCCTTCTTGAATGTTTCCTTTGCCTTTCACCAAGGGCAGTTTGGGACAGTAATAGTATGGATTATTAATGGATTTTCAACACAACATGAAAACAAATGAACTTTCAGACATACTCAAATATATCTTGATTGGTAATCCTTGATGGCAAAAATTATTCAATGCATCTCACCACATGATGACAATGACACATATTAGAAATATGCACTTACAGAATCTATCACTTGGTTGCTATTACACTGGTTCTATGCTATGATTGAATGCCCTGAATCATATGACATACTTGCAACTATACAATTTTGCTACCATTGCCCAAATACACTTACTCACATGTGTCAATTTGCATGTGATGAATGTGAACAGATCCATATATCTGGTTGTGACAATGGTATCCTTCCTTATTTCAACATTGCTGGTGCTCCCGGAAGGAAGATGCAGTTGATTTGATTGGTCCATGGCCAGCACCAACACAACATAATGAACTTAACTTCTTTGATCTTTCTTGCATAAGCACTACAACAAATCTTGTTGACTCTCCAAAAATTTGATAAAATTAGTGACCACGCTACTATTAAATTTGAGCAATCATGTCCAGCCTGTTGCTAAAAACTTTTACAAGTCATCTATTATCTCTTGATGTCCTATCCAGTCAATGGAGTGACTGATCAATACAAAAAACTTTCATTTCTACTCAACATAACCAAATTAATTGGTCCAACCCAAGACTTTTAGCATGTTGTTGGAAAGCTGATAATATACAAGCTTTCATACAATGTGCTACATATCTGATGTGGTTGAACTTGTGGAGCATCAATTTGAAAAAGTGGGAAACTCACTTCTGCATGGCACTTTTTTGTTTGAGTAATGATGTCCTACTTAGATTTCTAAAAAAATTGACCTTGATGTAAGCACATTTTTGATGCAGAAAAATCAAAAATAATTAACAGAAGAATTCCATCCTTCTCACACCTGAAAACATCTGTTGAGAGTTAGTTCTAAGAACGCTTCAATTTTTTCTCAAGTGTTTTTTACAACACCACGTTTCATGTCTTTTACCAGTTATTTTTGTTTTTGACATGTGAAACAGTTCATGTTAACTGGTCATAAGGTGAGGCATCAATGGCTGGATGTTAGGGGATAATTAAGGCAAGCTAACTGGGTTTGCTTTTTTACATCTCGTCTGCATGATCAATTTGAAAGCTGTAACATTCACAACAAAAATATCTCAGTCAAATAGAATTTGAGAACAAATGCATCCAGCTGTTGCAACTTTGTTGATATCATTTTTGCTAACTCAACCCCTGCAAAATAGCTGTAACACCACCTGGCTTGTAGATGATGTCTTAGTCACTGTCATGCAAACATTCTGCAGTACATTTTCAATGATGTTGCAAGCCACTAATACGGGACTTGCATTCTCTTGAAACATGTTTCTTTCAAGTACCTTCACAGATTGGTAAACAATTCTTGTTTGGAGAGAGCACTTAGTCAATGACTCATTTTTATATGCTAACAAAAAAGTACTAACAATGACTTCCAGATTAGTCAAAAAGCTTAAAAATTTGAAAACACTTTTGCAAATTGAAACCAAAATTTTTGGGATCCATTGATGTTTCCATAGTCAACTGTAATGGAACATTGGCAATTGCCTTGCAGCTTGGTACCTCAGAGTGTATTCATACTTGATGCACCTTGCAATATGATGATCCTACACATTGCAGTTCTACTTGAGCTAACATGTACCTCTGTAGTTGTGCCTCTCCTGGATTCTCTTGACCCTTTCTTTGTGAATTGCCATTCATCATTTTGTGGGGATTTGTGACATCAGATTCACAATATTTACCTACCTCTATAATGTCCTCAATATCTTTCTGTATAGTATGCTCAATGCACTGTCTATTAACTATGTGTTGATTGTCAAGTAGTTTTGTCCTATATCCATAGTCTCATTATTCTAAAATAATGTTCAACAAAACTATTTATAGCAGGCATAACTCAAAAAGAAGATTATAGATAACTACAAACTTTTGATCTACCCCTTCTAGCCTTTGGGCAGACTGATGGAAAACAATCACAATCTATAACAACAATTGCATGGAATGCAGAGTGAAGAGAAGTTCTCCCACTGTACTTTCACCACATTGCAAGATTATTTGTTTTGATATTGTCAGACACATCAAACATGTTTGGGTAACATTTTAACATAACAAACTTTTTTCAATATACATTACAATTGAATTCAAAATTTGGAATGGATAAAAAGATTTGAATGTTAGCCCTTCATTAATAGTATCCCACTCAATCTCAATTTCCTATGCATTCTTGGTAGTTATGATTTAAAGAATTTGTAGTGATGGAAATATTGACTGTTAGTTGATTTACATTCTTGGATCCTGGGATTTACAATGCATCTTCATGTGTGAAATATTACAGCAATGTCCAAGGAAATACATCAAATACATGGTGCTTTCAAGATCATTACTTCTAATTAATATTAGTAATATGTATGGAGCTTTTATACTCATTTTTCTAGTTTAAATTAGCTATGCTAACTGGCTAGTTTAATATTCAAGTGAAATTTGCCCCATGATGGGGTTTGTTGTTGTTTGGATTACATGACTATTACAATGCTATTGATTAATTGTGCTTTAAGAAAAATGTCTTCCTATATGGAAAGCTGTTGATACAATTCTAAGTGAGACTGCTCTCAAAGTATCAAAGCTTGAAGATACTATCAATATTGTTATGTTTTTTGCATCCAGAAAATTTAATATTTTCGGTTTCCAGGGGTGCTTTATGATTAGAAAGAAAATGGAGGTAGACTTCATATGAAACATAAGATATTATGCATGCATTGTCAAATACAAGCAATCATAGTTACATCTCCATAGTGACTTGGGGTGATTGTTTAACCTATAATGACATATTTAAGGTAGCATAAGTGCC
Source organism: Conticribra weissflogii (assembly GCA_036940025.1). NCBI lineage: Eukaryota > Bacillariophyta > Thalassiosirophyceae > Thalassiosirales > Thalassiosiraceae > Conticribra > Conticribra weissflogii. The sequence goes on from JALLPE010000185.1 coordinate 19,348, forward strand.
TAAAAACGAAAAGTTTGCTTTTATTGAAAGAGGAGAAAAGACAAAGCAAACTCATATTCTCCCTCAATGCAAGTCATGGCAATCCCAAAATTACGTGAAGCGCCAAAACCAAAAGTTATTTAAGAGCAAAGTTGAAGTGGTTACAGATCATTGCAGCAGGTGAAAAGGCTGAAGCTTTTATTGGGCTCCTTTGGTGAGGCTTAGGGCTTAGTCTATTGCAATCATACAGAAAAATTCGAAAGCTGCTAAGCACAAGTTGCTTACATCGTCCCAAACTTTACCCCTTACCTTAGAAGAGGGGGAATAATGTATGCATGAAATAATCAAACTTGATTAGCCAGAGGAAATTAAGACCAAACAAGATGGGTCAAGAGGCAGGAATTCAATACATACATTGTCAGGTAACACAAAAATTATGTTATGTTTCATGTCACATGAAATAAGCTATGTACACTAAAAAAATTAATCATCGTTTTTGATTGGACAAAATGAATGAACCCCATGATGTCAACAAAGAGACCACAGTCTCAGTACAGCACCATTTGAGGCAATGAGGTTTTTGTACACATATTACAAGCTCAGTTTTTAAAATTATTGTCTTGATTTTCACCTTTTGCCATATCATTCATTGATGATTGTAAAAAGTCTGCATAGCAGCATATTACTAATAGAGAATCTTTTTCAGCTCAATGTAAGATTTCTTTTGAATACAAGATGGTCACTAGATCCCTTCTCAAATCATGAAGAAGGCAAACACTTTTGGTCTTGCCAATCTGATTGAAACACCTTTTGAGGTATGTAATGTTGGTCCAATAAATGGTGGAACTGTTGCGCAAGATTCAAACAGATAATCAAGAAGATAATAAACAATAATGGTAATTCATCAATAATAATTTCAGGCTATGCTGTACCTGTCCAAACAACATGGGCCCATGGGTTGCAAAAGTGGTGGCATCCATCTTTTGGAACCCAAATGCATCTGTTCCAAAGTCCATGGCTTCCATCCATTTCTCCACTCCATTTGAGTGTAACAATTGCATCATCCAACAACAAATCACAAGAGTTCATACCAATAAGAAAATAACACTGTTCCAAACTTTAAATCAGCAGATTTTGCATTCAATTCTTCACATTGCCTCCTCTCACAACTTCCACTAATATAGAATCAAAATCCAACAAAAACAATGAAGTGCTGACTAATAACACTGCATCAAATTGATGAAATTATGGTCAAGACCATCTACTATTAAATGAGAAAAAGTAGGAAGAAATGGAAATGCTCCATCCTTGATAGAGTTGAGGAACCCAGGCACAATTTGATGTAATTGCAGCAGAAAAATTGAATGATAAAGAATTAATAATAACCATAAGAAAGCCTTCAACCAAGCATGGTTGTTTTATCATGAAGGAAGAATCAAGCTTGGTCAAGGGAAATGGCAGAAGGCCCAAGCCTGCTGTGTTGAAATTGGTAAAAGATATAACAGCATAATAAGCAAATAAGAGTGACAAATTTTGTCCAAATTTATATCTGGATATTTCCTAAGAATAGGGGCCCTAGTGATAAAATTCTCAAAGATTCTTCAAAATCCTCTTCATGTCTTATTGAACACATTGACGCAGGGACCAGAGATAACTTGTATTATTTGAAAAAAATAGAGAATAATATGAGGAACATGGAGGATGACATTCAAATTAATATCTGTTCACCAATACAAAACAAAAAAAACTCATTTTTCATCACATGACAACATGTTATAACTAACCAATTGAGTAGAGTAACTTTTCCATTAAAGGGCACATCCTCCCTTGGGCTATTTTACAAAGATGAGTTCATGAGTCCTATGGGTCCCTGAGTTTTAGCAGCACCATGATGTTGACTGATTGATGCAGGGCTGAGATTTTCCAAATTCCCGTGATTATCTAGGGACAGTTTTTGGTGTAAAAAATGATCCTTGCTAATTAGTGTACATGTACACCTGCTAAATTTTTCACAGTGTCCTAGTACCAACCTTGCAAAATCCTTGTATGTACGGTATTGTACAACATCTGCACAAAACTGAAAGAGTGTGAGCTTGTATTATTTCAAAAATTTGTTGCTAATGGAACATTTCCATATTATACAAATTTGTGTGTTTTGCTGGAATACACATCTCCTCCTATTCCAGCCTGGCACAAATTTGTGCAAGCTTGCACAATTTTTTTAAAGAGCTCTTACCTTGAAGATAAATGGTTTGGAGAGTTTCTTTCACATTCCATGTAACAAGGAGTCAAATTATTTTTTCTATCTCATCATCTGCAA
>JALLPE010000187.1:0-21600 GCA_036940025.1 Conticribra weissflogii
ATTGAGTACTGTTTTTGGAGAGTCTGGAGAAGAAGAAAATCACATTGACAAAGAATTAAGGTTAGTATATTGATTTTTTTCTTTGAATTTTTATATTGAACATCATTTTTTGATATTCTTGGCATACATTTTTGATGTTGCAAAATCTAGCTCAAAGGTAAATTTGAAGTATCTATATACCATAAAATTTTTCTGTGTTTATGGGATATTACTAAAATGAATACTCAATGTGATAAAATTGAAGAGGTTACAATTGCACAAAATAACAATGCCCCCATTTGGTATTATTCAATCAGCATTGCAAATGACAAACTTGATTAAATCATAATTAGCATTGTGAGCCTATTGTGATTTGAGATGACCCAAGTGACTAATGTCACATCATTTGATATAAAATTATGTAAATCAAAAAATTTCTTAGTGTTTTTGACAAATGTTAGCAAAGAGTTCTCATTATCTTTAATAAGCAATAAGCAGAGTTAGCAATAATCTTTTTATGTTCTTGGCATGTAATTTCTGCTGGTATTGAATAACCTTTCACACAAATTTTATAGTATTGTAGAGCAATGAACATTAATGAATTTCAGTGGAAGGCTATATAGAGCAATTGTGATGTTTTTGAGAGCAACCATATGAATCAGTGTGATTTTAGGTTACAAAAATCTTAACAAGATCCAATATTGATGGAATATGATTCCAATTGTACATAGTTGAAATAGTATTGGAGACTCTAAATTTTTAGACAAGTCTAAGAATTTAGTTGTAACATGAGAATGGTAACAAAATGTCCATGAATGGATTGTTCAGTTTAATGGCTGCAAATAAATCTTAAATTAGTTGTCCTGAAGAGCATCATGCAATTTGATCAATAGGAGCAACACTACATATTGCTGTAATTCTGGTTGTCTTGACATATGTCTTTCCAAGCCAAAAATCTACTGAAGTAGAAACACATTTTGTTAGATAATTGATGGAAGGAATGATGATGAAAACACAAGCAAATAAAGTAAACATATTATATATCATATGAAAAATATTCAAGAAATCAATTCAAAGACCAGTAAAAAATTAATCATTATGGGGTCTCTAACAAAATTCACTAGAAAATATAATTTGAGACTTCTACCAGGGGCCATGGGAGAATGATGACTATCATTTTAATATAATTGAAAATAAAAACCAAGTAGTACTGGAATTGCTAGATACTGATCAATAGGGCCAATTCCTCCTGATAGAAGTTGCTGAACAAGTTTTAGTCACCAAAGTTTATGGAAAGGAATGAAAAGCCAACAAACATAATAATATATTTTCATTATATTAAGTGGACATTTTTATTTTAAAACATAATATGAGTTATAAATAAGTTAAATATTTTTAGGGGGTCTATCTTCATGAAAAAAAAAAAAAATACTAAAAGTTCCTTGCGCCAACAGCAAATCAAAATTTTAAGATAAAAATTTAAAGTCTTGTCAAGAATAACATTTGTCAAAATGTTACAATATATAGTTTATAGTTGAGTTTTAAATTCATAAGAAATTGATTAAACAGACACCATTGATTTTTTCTGACTTGAGGCTCATGGCTCATGCAGCCTAAACTATTTGAAAAGGAAATTGAACTATCATAATTGAATCAAAATGCATCAATGCTCGGTAATACAGAAATAGTAAAAAACAACACCATCCAGTATAAATTGTAATCAATATGTCATCATTGCTGCTACCAACTGTTTTTTATTATTTAGAAAGTCTGGCCTTTGATATCATAATTTGTTTCCATGAGTTTTCAAAGAAATTCGTTTCAATGCACACAATAATTTCACATGGTTTAAATTTATTGACTCTGGAATTTCATTAATTGAAGCAAATTCTTACACCTTTACCAATTTTGAGTTATCAAAAATCATTTCTTCAATCTTTAACACAGCCTTATTTCCTTTCCACTGAATTTAACAGCTCCATTCTAACTTTGATTATATTGTGCTGATATGATGAAATGAAAGATAGAATTCAATAGACAACCAAAGATCTGATGCAATAGATGACAAGCATGGATTTATCACATTCTCATGACACTTCAACCAATGATATTGAAGAAATTTATTTTCTTTCAATTGTTAGAGATGAATGTTTTGGATCATCAAAAAAATCTGGTCTTGGTGTCAAATTTGTATTATTGATGACAAATCTATCTCCAGTCAATCAAAGTAGCTAATCAACAACTGTGAAACAAGGATTAAGGGGGAATATCTTTTATGCCCCCTCTAAGAATTAGGCAGAATGATTGATCAATAAACCATTACAAATCAATCTGATGATTTAAGATGGCTACATTGGCATAAATTTATGATGGTTTCAAATTGATGAAACTATATGTGATGCTTTCAGAGATCAGGTAATGTCATTGAAACATCTTCCTTTGATTTTGATTGACAAATGTAAAGATGAGTACAACGTGCTGAATAATTTCTGGTAAGTATATATTTTCTTCATCTTTCCAAGACAGAGGAAGCAAAACTGAGTAATATTACAAAACAAAATTAATGAGAAATATTTGAGAATAATGAATTCAGAAAGTTAAGTAACATGATGAATCAAAGAGACAAGAAAATGTTGATGGGATGTATTTATTGCAACTGTGTCTGAAAAGGAATGATGAAGCTTTTCTGAATATAATTAAATAAAGCCAAGAACAAAGAGAATGGTAACTAAGAGTCCAAAGACTGCATAATATTTCCTTCTGTCACACAAATAAATCAAGACTTTAATCAGTAAATGTCACATTTTCAATTCAAATTGATAAGGAATAAGGATGATGAACTTTTTGCATGAATGTTGATTGCTATACATTCTGATCTCTCAAAGATCAAAGAAAATACATTGTTTGAAAAATCTTGAATAAGAGTGGAAAATTAATCAAGATCAAATTTACAACCAACACAGAAAATTAGAAGATCAAAATTTTCACAGGCTTGATAGCCCTAAGTGTATGGTACATAGTTACAATTTTGTTTGAGAGAATTAGCGGCAATATTGTCCTGAACGGGATCAAGTTTTTTAGAGAAATCTGCAAAATAACTAATGATATACAATGACAACTTAAAGAGCGAAATCAATATGTTTTGAGAAGTCAGTGAAGTAACTACTTGTATACAAGGAACTGGTTTTGGAGAATTCATAAAATACTCACAGAGATAAGGTAGTATCTTGAAGTTTCAAGATTTCACTTTGAATGTCTCTTTTTGATAGATAAGGGCTACCATGACTATCATTTTTGAAAATATTGTTCAATAGAATCTCATAATGATTAGTGTTCATTTATTCAAAATAAGGGTTATGAATAACTAAAGAAATGAAATTAAATTTAAAAATTTTGGACAATACCTACAATGGCATGTAATAATGGGCCTATTCTCTATTTTTGTCCTCCAATATTAAGTATTTATCAGCAAGTATTAATGAAAGTTTACTTTTAATTTGTTTGACATTTGGGCTTCTAATTTTAGATGCTTTGCTTTTCTTTTGTTCAGTCATATGATGTTCTATAAATTTAAGCCCTACTTTTCACTTTTCATGCACAAACACTTCAACATGAACAGGTGCATGTGCTTTTGTAGTTTCAAATTATGATAGTAGTTCAAGTTTTTTAGAACAGTAAATTTTGTCTTGTCAACTAAATCCTTCAACAACAATTTTGCTTGTTGTTCAAGTTTTAAGAAAAGTAAAACACACTGTGCAGAGAGAAATGTCCATTAACAAAGACACTCGCTCCAAACAAAAATTTCATGGAATCATTATCAACATTAAATGTGGCCTTTAAGCCCCTTTGCACAATATCACAGAAGGGTTCAAACGATTCAAAATTTTGAATATACCATTGACTTTGTTGTTGCCTAAAGATTGATACTTTTCGTCCTCTCTTCATTTGCACTTTCTCAAGACAAGTCAAGCAAACAAGCAATGACAACTGAACAGGATAAAATAATTCATGCTTGATCTCAATTTTGTTTGTCAACAAAAATACATCTAATACAAATGCATAATGCAGCTAAAAAGTGAATATGATCTTCAACTAGGATTGCTACTATTATTTTACTGTCCTTGCTTTAGAGATACACAAATAAATTGATGTTATGAATTTGTCAAAATGATAATATTGAATAAGCATGTAAAGTATGCAAAAAATGCATACAAATCCATCAGTTTTGAAAAATCTGTTGGCAATATTAGATTACTCATTGCATCATAAAATTCAATTAAAAATGATAAGAGGAGGATGTCCAACTATCCCAACAAGTACCTGTCACATCAATGTTTGATTTATATGCACAATTTTATATTGTTAGTCAGTTGTGGAAATGATTCAATTTATGTATGGTAACACAAGCTTTTGATCTATGAGCTAGCAACACCACTATCAATTTTACTGTTTCTTCTACCCAAATTGGTTGTAAAGAAGAATATTCCAATGTAGTTCACAAACAGCATCACAAATGTTACCAAGACCATATACCCTGAACTGACAAAGGTAGTCAAAGGAGGACTAAATATTAGCAAACCTCAACAACCAAACAACTTCAATCAATATGATATTTGCTATCTTACATTTTTTAATTTTTTTTAATTTTTTAAATTTTTTTAATTTTTTTGACTTTCATCAATGGTAACAACTGCATATTGAAATTCAGAGAAATTTCCACATAAACAATATAATACTTTTAAGTTCAACCAATTTTACCACAGCACGTGCTATACCTTGATTCTTTTTTCATGTGTGCCTATCCAAAGAGAGAAGGTAAATAAGAAGTGATTTCTAAGGTTTATGATCAGTTGTGCTAAAGCCTTCATCAAAACATATTCTGCATCTTGAATTCACAATTGTGAAAAAACTGTTCCTGGACGTATGATTTCTAGTTCAAATCTTGTTATTAAGGAGAAGAAATCTAGGTATTAAAAATTAAGCACATTTGAATCAGTCAGATATTGGATATGATTCACTTTCTCATTAAGTTGACAGTAACGGTGGATAAACTAATGCTGAAGTTCTGTTTCATAGGAAAACATTGGTCAATATAACTTGTTTGTACATAGTTTTCAAAGATTTTGTTCAACCCTTCTCAAAAACAACATCATCTAACAACCATAAAAATGACAAGATAGGACAATACTCCACCTTTTGAGGAATTCATAATGCATGTCCATGAAAAAAACAGTACTTCTATCTAAAACTCAACATATTCAAAGAAATTTGTCAAAAGTGAATATGCCACCAATTCAATGGCTCTTAAGGTCATCTTTGGCCAAATTGTTTTAACAGATACACAAACCACGATTGAGAATTGAGGCATGAGACTTCTGATGTGAGGACATAATAGCGCATTCACGATACTAGTAGTATTTTATGACTTCCACAACACGTCTGGACGATGAAATAATTAATGTTATAAAGTTCTTCATTAATTCAACACTCTTCCACTAAACATTACCCCGACAATGAGTTAAGCATCAATATATCAAATTTTCAAGATACCGCATACATCGGCTAAAATACGACAGATATCTTGGAATCGCAAAAACCCTACTCCTCTATATCACTCTCCTGCCTTCGTGCAAATTTCTTCTCATATTTCGATCGTCGATCTATTTCAAAAAACATCCGCCATCATATTCCCCTAAAATCCAGGAATCCTCAGTTGATCGAAATACCTCCAAATCAAATCGGGAGCCACAAACCCATCCATCTCATGCACCACGCCCTTCTCCCCCACATTCGTACTCTTGACTACCCTGGCCTCATTATTTCCAATCACCACCCCACCATCTTCCTTGGCACCCCAACCCAAGAACCCCCCGCTCTTGGATCGTCCCACGCGCAATTCCCCTCCCAACGTCAACACCCCCCCGATACTCAACGCGGCCACCCCATCGGGACTGCGGGGCACCGTCCAATCTTCTCGTTTCAACCTCTCCTGCGTCACTTTCCCATTTTGAATGACGTGATAGGCGGCCAATTTCTCAGTGACTTCGAGGTTGCGAGGGTCTTTGATTTGCAATTTGCGTTTGGGATCGAGGGCTTCCATGACGGCGTCGGAGGGGCAGAAGATGGTGTAGCCCGCGGAGGAGTCGGATTCTTTGAGGATGTTGTAGATGTTGGGGACTTTGCTGAGGAGTTGAGATTCGAAGAGAGGGTAGTTTTCTTTGAGGAAGGTTTGGATGGGGAGTTCGTCGTCTTGTACTGGCGATGATGCTGATGGTTCTGCGGGTTCTGTATTGAGGGAGTCGTTTGTGGATTCGCGGAGAATTGTAAGGGGAGCTGCGATAGGAGGAGAAGGATTAACGATGGCGTTCGAGAGGGACGTCGATGTAGAGTACGGTCCGGCGAAAGCGTCTACCGCAATGTCTGCAGAAAAGGAAGAAACGGCGACCACTGCGATGGCCGCGGCGAAGGTTAACTTTTGGGCCAAGATCATGATCACAGAGTCGCAATGTAGCTAGATAATCCCTATCTAATTGAGAAAAATAGATGGCGGTAATGAGAAAATGAAATAAGAAATAGAAGACCAATTGAGTGCCATGAAGATCTATGAATATAATATATTATATGATGTATTATTATATGTGTAGTGTTAGTAGAAGATGATCACCATGGATCTCTTTTTGAGCTCTCTTCTTCTGTGTCATGATGTCGTTTGACACGCAAGAGCGATGACGCAAGCGCGAGGGAGATTTTTTAAAGGTATAGTACCATACGAACAACACTACATAGCAGTGGATCTTTTCATATATTTTTGTCAGAAAAGATTTTTTTCGTCAATCGATTCAGAGTTCGCATCTTGTGGAATTCCATTTTAGTTCTCAAATGAGGAGATCGACAGGTTTTTGAACATATTATAATTGAGAAAAACACAGTATTAATGCACATGCGTAAAAACTTATTGGTTCCAACGGCTCATGGGGATTTTTCAAAAAAATTTGGCCACGGATGTTGTAACAGCAACACAACCGCAACTGTAAAATAAATTACCAGCCAGTGAGTGGTATAGTATTACTTACTCTATATTGCTTCGGTTTCCAAGGAGAGTAAATTCTCTACTATCACACCTCACATGAAAACGGCGAATTTGCAGTCCGCAGTCTCCAACACTTCATTTTCATCGCCATCCCGCCCAATGACCAAGCGCCATCATGACAGATCAACGGCGCCTAACACGGAGACGAGCCGGAAGGGCCCGAGCTCAAGGCGCCGGCGGAATGCTGGCGCTCCTGTCATCCTCTCCAAACGGGACCGGCAACAACCACGGGAAGCCGGAATCGTCCTTGACGGCGGCGTCATTGAAAAGGAACAAGCACAATGTGAGCGAGGCCGATGAGGCGTCTCCGTCTCCGCCGCGAAAGGCCGCCATCGCGCCAAAAATGTCGACTACCCCTACGCAACGGCGTGATCAACGGCGACCTCTGAGAAACTTGCCGCAGAACGAGAAATGTCGTGATTGGCGATCGCGGTGTCCTTCGCCGAGGAAGAATGCCGATTCAAAATGCGACGATGCCGCTGCCAAAATAACTCATCCAGTTTCAAAGAAAGTGGCAGGGTCTGCCAGGTCTTCCGAATCGAAAGTGTCTGCGACAATGCCGGAAAATGACGCGGCCGAATCAATTGGCGAAGAAATCCCACCGTCGACATCTCCCGCTGGAAGAGGCGGAACAATTCATCTCGAAGAAAAGGAACGCAGTCTCTCTCCATCCCACAATGAAGTTCCATCTTGTCAAAGCCCCTCACGCACCAACGACACACAAACCCACGATGACGTCGAGCCGATCTTGTCTCCCGCATTGCCAATGACTTCTGTCAAAATACGCAATTCATCCGAATCTACCGCCGCAGCCGCCGCAAACCAATTTTACCACCAGACCATGTCTCCGATCTCTACCACCGATTCCTCTCGATCATCCCACGTCGTATCCCCCTTCATTCATCGCCGTCTCAAACACAGAGAAGATAAAGACGTCTCCGAGAACGGGAGCAGCGATTCCGACACTTCCTCGATGTTGTCTCGGGTACGCAACCTTGTCTTGGAGCAGAGCGACGATCAAGACGATAAATCCTTTGTCGACGGGGAAGAATCCGAGGACGAAGATCATTCTTTACAATCCGATGACGATCATAACGACGGGAGGGACGGCAACAGCAGCATCAACAACAACGGAGAAACCAACGACGATGGTTCCACGTGCCACAGCCGTAGCGATTCGTCCGGTGACGCGTTGGTGTATGACGAAAGCATCGAGAGCGCGATTGATCATTCTGACATCGGCAGTGAGAACGACGAACACGAGGAAGAATTCGGCGACGATGATGATTTCAGATATTTACGAGATCAATCGGAGGACGACGACGATTACACATTGGAGGATGATAGCAATGACACTGACGACGAAGTGGAATTCGATGCGGAAAGCGACGATGATCCCAAACAATGGAATAAGGGGCGAAAACCAAGGTCGCCGAAGATCACGGCCAATCGCACCGAAAATGTCGAACGGAAACAACATGTGAAGAACAAGGATACGTGTTCTAGAGCCGAAAGCAATCCAAAGGACAACCTAGACGGGAAAGCGAACGGCGAAATATCTACTACATCGATCATGGCGCTAACGCGAAATAATAATAATGTGTCACCAAAGCAATTGTTCAAGGAGAGCGAGAACGAGTCCAGTCGAGAAATTGACAATTCTGTTGATAATCACGTAAATGAAAGCTTCACCGAATCTGTTGAACCAGATACAGGAGGACAAGATGTCGTTTTTGTTAACGAATTGATTGAAGTCACTCAGTCGCTTCCATATCATGAGGATGGCGAATCCGACAATGACGTCTCGAATGAATTGGTCCATGAACCGGTGATTGATGATGAGCGCAACGTCATGGGAACAATATCTGAGACCTTGACCTGCAGTGATCTCGAAAGTCAAACAGATTGCGACGGCGAGATTTCATCCAGTCATGCGGAAGTCGTGACTTATCCAGACGCTGACCTGCAACCTACAAATGGACTTGATTTCAACGACGACAGCGTTCACAAACCGGTTGCTCATGGCAGCGATGAAATTTTGTCGAGTAATGATGCTGAAATGTTGACTCCTCCAGAACCTGCTGTGCAATCTACAAATACACTCGGATTGCGCGAGCAAATTCGTCACCAAACAGCAGCACTTCGTAAAGATATTGATATCCACACCAACAACATTGACAGTAAGGTTTCTACAGTCGCTGATTTACAATCTACCGATGTACCATCTCCGCGCAGCCAGAACCATCGACAGACGGATGCGTTAAATAACACACAGCTTGTCTTAGATAGTCATTCTGATGGTTCAGATATCGACCTGCCATTTGCCAATGCCATCCACAAGAAAGAGCAGAGTGACAAACGAACAATGGCCGATCACAGCGAACATTTTTCCCCAGGTAATGATGCTGAATTGAAGGCATTTTTAGACGCCGATTTGAAATCTGCCGTTGTGTATCATAAGCAAGCTGAATACGGAATAGATAATGGTCATGCCGAGCATGTTTATCACGAAAAACATTTGAAAATGCCCCCGATCGTAGAAGATTTCGATTGTAGTTACTCATCAGATGACAACAGTTCAATTTTTGGCGGCGACATCGATTTCATATCAGAGGACAGTATTGCACATCAACATTCTAGCTGTCAAGGGAGCACTTTCGAAAAGTCCCTCGCAAAACCCCTGTCGTCATCCCTGACTCGCGACAGGGAAGTAGGGCGCATTGTAGTGAGAGGGAAGTGGAGTCTTGGAAATGTCATAGGCGAAGGCTCCTTCGGGGTTGTTCATGTTGGAATGAACGGCGTAACGGGGTGTAAGTCGATGCAAGTTGTCTTCAGTGATGATTTGATTATGTTATTACACCTAAGTCTGATTTATCACGTCTTGGTTTCACTACTACAGCATTAATGGCAGTGAAAGTTTTGGAGATTCCGAGCCGAAGCAAACATGCCATGATCGAAGATTTACAACGTGAAATTGATTTGATGAAGTCACTGGACCATCCGAATATCGTACGTTATTTAGGCGCGGAAGAAGATCTTTCCAAAAACATTCTCAACATCTTCCAGGAATGGGTTCCGGGCGGCAGTGTCAGCTCCTTACTGAAAAAATTTGGACCTTTTTCCATCTCCGTTGTGAGGACATATTCCACGCAAGTCTTGAAGGGTTTGGAATACCTTCATTCGCATGGAATCATTCACCGTGACATCAAGGTAAATGAAAAATGTATTGATGAAATTCACTATTTCCACTTCTTGGGCTCATATCAATTATTATTAAACAGGGAGGAAATATTCTAGTGAGCAATGATGGTATCGTGAAGCTGGCGGATTTTGGAGCTAGCAAAAAAGTCGAGGCTTTTGGGACAGATCCGGATAAAATGATGGAAGAATTGACTATGAGAGGCACTCCGTACTTCATGGCTCCAGAGGTATTTGAAGAAAAATATGGACCGAGAGCAGACATTTGGAGTGTTGGCGGTCTCATTTATCAGATGGCAACAGCCAATCCCCCGTGGAAGGACATGGGTTTCAACAACCCAATTAGTTTGTTTTTCCACCTGAAAAGCAGCAACGATGTTCCACAATTGCCTCAGTTGAAAGGAGATTCGCTAGATGGAGGTGATCGTCATTTCTACAGACTTTTGTCGAACGTTTTAACAAGATGTTTCCAACGAGACCCGGCCAAACGCCCTAGTGCTTCTGCCCTTTTGCTCGATGACCTGTTCGATAATACAAGCTCCGTGTCATGGGCAACATCGCAGCACAATACTCAAAAGTCTCCAAAGAAAGCAAACTCAGCGGAGAGTCGCTTAAACATACCATCGCCGAACAGAGCAGGTTTGAAATCAAACACATTGGCAGCGATTGATTCCAGTCTCGCAGATTCATTGAGTTACAGCCTCTCTATTCCCACGCCTTTAACAAACTTAAAAGCCAATCTTACCAACAATTCAAATGGTGCAGAAGTAGATTCGTCAGAATGGCCACAATGGGCAAAGAAAAGTGTCAACAGCGGCAAAAACCCTTTCGCCAAGGACACAAGAATGCAGAAGTTAAAATCCAATCAAAACGACGATGGAAGAAGTGCTGTAATAGATTCGTCTGAGTGGCCACAATGGGCAAAGAATAGTGGAGAAAGTGCAAGCAATCCCTCTTTTAAGTGCAAACACAATCCATTTGGACGCAACTAATTAGTTGATTCGTCCGTGATTTTGATTTCCACCTGCGAGTCTCTTGATACCGTGTAGCTATCCCTTCGTAATGACCAAGAGCCAGTTATCATTTTGGAGCCAATGATAGATCCGCTCAGTCGACCAGGACTTCGGCTTCCAAATGGCTGGAAAATGATTTTTTGATTACATAAAATACTGATTCAATAATTTAATTACTTATGAATCCATATTACCTACTTTCTGTTACTTTGCGAACTGACATTAATACTTTGCGCACACCCGACGTGATACCCACAGACTTCATGTCTGATTCTGTTAGAAAGCCGCACTCTATTCCATCGTCCGACTTCCACCTCATTGAACTGATAGAATACTCCTTCTTTGTCACGCTTCCGTGCTCAATCCACATTGTATGCCTTACATGACTAAAAATATGTTCAATTGGATCGTCCCCGAATGGCTTCCTTTCAGATAAATCTGCTGTTTTCAATATCCTGGCCAGATACGAGTCCAATGCGGAAGTTCTCAAATGGCTGTCGACCAGAGGAACATCAACTTCATCAATTGAAGACTTTTGCTTCATTGACTTTTTACTTGCTGTTGCATTTTGCGCTTTGTGAGACGCAGGTTTATCATCTGCCGAATTCCAGACGCAAACAGATGGAAATTCCCATTGTCCTGCGAGCAATCCCTCCGGGGGGCGTTTCACCATGAGCCAACGATCCTCTGAGTTCGTTGACTTCAATCGAAGTACGGCGACGGCGAGAACCTCTTCCCGCTTAGCTTTCTTTGGAGGAGGTGTAGGCAATGCTGCATGTCCAGCCTTGGCTGCAATTCTTTCTGGATTTTGTAATGTCGGAGAAGAGGCAATCTCTGCAGAGATTCGGTCTGCCACATCGTAATATACAGAAGAAATGCCGTTTGGGTCACAAAGACGACATCCGTTGTTTCCGATTTTGGCAATCACGTTCTCCACTTGACGCTTTGAAGAAGGCCCTCCGAAACACACCGCTCGTCCAATTTCAAGTCCGATCTTTGTCGATGCGTAAAACGGTCTCAACGGATCGCCTTCTTCTATTCCGCTTCCAGCAGGACTGCAGTACGTCGCTCCCAATTCCATCAAAGCCTGATTCACTTCTCCCGGTGAACCCAGGGCATCCATATCGACATTCAAAGTATGATCATCAACGCAATGCCTGGTTTGCACGATTCGTTCCGCCAAAGTCCAACCCAAGTCATCCTTCAAGACCCCAGCTTTGATATGATTGGCAATCCCCGTAAGTCGACTCAAGACCCTGCAAACATTACCATCTACTACTGGAACTTCCACCCCATAGGCGATACTGGCAATTGCAGAGGCAGTGTACCTCCCGATCCCTTCCACCTTCAACAACTCGTCCACTGTGTCGGGAACGATACCGTCGTAGTCGTTGACGACTCGTTTTGCCCCCGAATGCAAGAGACGAGCCCGTCGGTAAAAACCCAGACCGGCCCAGTGAGAGTTCACTTCCTCTTCGGTGGCGTTGGCCAGATCATGGACGGAGGGGAAACTTTCCATCCATTTGAGATAGTAAGGAATGACGGCTTCTACGCGAGTTTGTTGTAGCATGATTTCTGACACCCATACGCCGTAGGCGGTCACTTCTCTCTTTATTCCATTTGTATTGCTTGACGATGACGATGTAATATCGTTCAAGATTTTTTCTTCCTTCTTCTCTTCCTCGACCTCTTCTTGTTTGCCTACTTGCAATTCTTCCACTTCCACCTTGGTCTTTTTCGACGAAGATGCAAAAAACGATCGGATATCATTGCCCGCATTGAACTCAGCCTCTGTTCCCGAGGAAGCTCTCCTTTTTCTACCATCGTTTGTCGAACTCCTTCCTTTGGATTTTTTCATCTTGTTTACCGAAGCGGATGACGAAAATGAACTCCCATACCCGGCAGTGCTCCCGTCATATGGACCCTCGTCTCCCCTCCATGGCAGTTTTCTCCGATTGGTGCGATACCAATTCACAAGCGCAATGCGAATTTTGTACGCTTGGGGAGGCGATAGAAAATTTTCCAAGTGATACGAGTGATGAGAATGTTGGATCCACTTTTCAAGCCAATCCTCCGATTCGCCATGAATGTCATGAAACGGAAGACGTTCCGTTTGTTTGGTCCGTTCGTTTTTGATTCTTCCATTTTCGCTCCTCTTAGACGGAGAAGAAGCAACGTTTCTCCTCGAACTGCGTCGCGGAGCCACAGGCGAGATTTGGCTAGTGCCATCTCCATCTGGTTGAGGCGACATGGACAGAGATCTCGATGACGATGAAAACGAATGAAGATGGTAGTGAGTACCCTCCTTGGAATGAATGGATCCGAAACGCGGCGATTTGGCGATTTTGCTCGTTATAAGTGCTGGCTCAACGACATTCAAAACCAACGGAGACATCCGCCGGGTAGCAGATGGGGACGATAACGAGTTAGTGTTAGTGGTCCACTCGAAGCAGAGGACGGATGAGAAAATGAGACGAGATCGCAGCCATCGCTGCCACATGCGCTCTGTCAGCCAGCCGCCGGGACAACGCTGCAATTTGCCAATTTCAAATCTGCTCTAAGAATCCGGCCGGTAGTGTTATCGGCGGAGAAGAGAAAATGAAAGCCAAGTGCGAAGAGGATTGTGCAAGAGCATTGTACTATAAAAACTCGGCACCGGCGTGCTGGCCGTCTACCTACTTCCAGTGTTACCATACCAATCGCCGACAGATGTTGTTTTCGCGATGTTTCCTCTAGTAGTAATAATGTAGTATGATGGAATTGGAGTATCATAACTGCCCTAGGTAGACTCTATACAGGGTAATAGTGAACGATGTCAGGAGTAGTTGAGTGTTGAGAGAATGTCGTGAGTTGTGAAATAAATAAAAAGGTAAAAATAATACCTTATTTCCTTTCGATTTACTGTTGATTTTTGCGCGCTTAATCGCAAAGTATCAAATTATATCATATCATCGTGTTTTTTGTACCCACTACCACAGAGAGAAAGAAAAATTAAATAAATGCTTATTATTCGTTCTGAGGAGAAATAATCATCAGCGTTATTCTTATATTTCACTCCGCCTTGCTTGCAGAATCGATAACCGAAACATGTAATGAGAATCGTAGTAATAATTTGGTGCCAAGGTGTTCCCATTTTCAACCATTTATTGTTATTTACTTGTAAGAATTTCATTTTATTTTCTATTTTTCAGTTCTGAATAGTGTTTTTTGTACAGGAAAAATACATTTTTTTGGATCACAATAGAGCAAATCATTCCAAACGAAGTCTGCCGAATTGACATGAAAGTTAGAAGTGTGGTCTATTTTGGGAAGAATGTTCACCACCCATCATTGTGCAATAAACTTCGGGTCGCAGTCCTAAACACCATCTCCGTAGTGGTTTTAGCTCTTCGACCAAAATAGCACTCATTCTCCACTAAAACTCAACTTGCAATCATTCTAAGTGACATCTTACTGACACCTGAGTTTATCATAAAAACGAAACGAGTGTGAGAACGAGGAACTAACATAGACCTTTACAAGAGAAAGTGCTTGCTTCAAGTAATATTCACCTTCAAGTTAAACCAACGAAATTGACTTTCAAAGGAACATATCTATCGACTATCGAGCATCCGTCTCCATCATCATCGTTTCATCTCTCATACCCCGTGGGTTCTTGCGCCCGGCTGATTTTTTCAAGGGCGATTCAGCAGCTCGATCAGCCTTCCCCGAATCATACAGGTCGTAATCCTGCGAACTAAATTCATATATTTGAGGCAAGGGATGTCCGGCGCTCTTTGCAAAGATATCACGCAATCGTTCTCTCAACGTATTGATTTCATTGTCGAATGGAATTACATTACAAGCAAGCTCAATGGCTTTCAGAAAGCGGTAACGGAGCGAGAAGGGGAACGAATGAGGGTCGAGAATTCCCATGGAGTTCATCAGCGCCGCCAAGGCAATGCTCGATGCCCTCTGGGTGGCAAAGGAATAATCTCCCACGGCCAATTCCGCCTGAAATTGACTGAAGTCCAACAATTTGGAAACGTTCTCTTCACTGGCTTCTTCAACAATGAACGAAACCATATGATAAATAAACCCCAAAATGGTAGGAGCCGAAACTCTCCAATTGAGCGTGAACAAGAGCTCCACCTCCATCTCGGAGATTTCATCTTCGCTGTACACCCCGCGGCTCAGATCGGACACGGAAGAAATCGGGAGTGGCGGTTCGAAGATTTTGATTGCCACGTAGAGCGACGTCATGGCGGCGAGTTGGTACTTTCGCCGATCCATCAAGACGCTCCTCGCCAGGCTGGCGTATCGGTCGAGATAGGACATGCTGATGCTGACGGTCTCTCGGCGGAGTTTGCAGAAGTCGATGACTTGATAGCACCATTCGCACATTTTCATGCGGCATTCTTCGTCGACGGGGATGAATTGTCTGTTCTTGGGATTTTGTTGGCGGCCATGGTCGTTGTTGCTATTATTGGTATTGTTAATTTCGTTGTTGTTGTTGTTGCGAGTGTTGTTAGTGTTGTTATCGTTGTTGTGGTTGTCGTCGTCGCCATCATTGTCCGCCAAGCAATGTTTCGTCCATGACACGTAGTCGCTGCATCGGTAGATGGAATCCTCTTGGAACCTCATGACGGCGAGACGATCGGAGATTTCCGCGAAAGATAATCGGGGGAGGAGATCGCGGGGAGAGATGAGGATGTCTTCTTCTACGTTGTCGATTTCGCTCATTTTTTTGTCGGCGTCGTCCATGGATGATGTGGATGCGATTAGTTGTTTCATTTGCGGTTTGGCTTATTTTCCATGCATGATGAGGGTGGAATTTTGTTTATTTGATAGAGGGTGGCAGTGGACAAAGAATTACCGCAGTCTTGGATGGTTGCGAACACATCAGGATGATGTGAAGCCGAATACATTACTAGTAAGGCAGGCACAAGATGCTGAGAAGCGAACAACATCATCCCGATGGAAAGAGAGAGGGGAAAGAGTACCTAATAATATTACACCTATATTATTTTATAAGATGTTTTGATTGATAGAGCATTGTATTTTTTCTGGGAGAAGAGAACTCCCATCATGGTAATATTGTCACAAGTGATTATTGCGTGGTACAGACGCACCTACCATAAATTATTTTGTGACACGATAAAAAATACTTTGCAACATAAAAACCTGTGGAATCTCGATATGCGTATTCATCCGACCATATCTTACCTTTTTATATCGAATGAAGCAAACACCCGACTTGAAAGCAATCAAAAGGAGAAAAATTTACCATCAGCCTCTAAGCATTTTTTATGTCCTCTTTAGTTAGTATCGCACTCTCTTTTTCTTTGCAGTTCTTCTTAATGTTTTATAATATAAATAACAGCGTATCGTAATTCGTCCGTTCAGCAACCTTTTCAAGGATCTCGGTTCTTGATCGTCGACAGAGATCAGCAGCATTCACTAAAATATGTTTCGTTCGCGAGGCGTTAGTATTAACATGAAGGAATATCTCAAATAATGAAGTCTCGCGATCTCTAAGGCACATGTTGAAAGGACAAAGACGGAGTAGAATATCGTCATGACTTTCGTCGTGACGATAATTTATTGAATATTACGAAATTTCGACTCGACTTATCATGAAAGAATTTCCTCCTGACTCATCAAGTGACAGATATTGAGCCAATTTTGAGAACAAGGGACAGTATGACCACAGGCGGGCGGACTCTAGTTTAATGAAATAACCAAACCCACACTCTAAACAGTAGTACATAACTACCGAATTGGTCACCTTTTCCCAGGACAAAGCTGAATTCCCTGAAATTTACATCTCACCAAATTAAAATAAATTTGTTGAAAAGCAAGCTAGGAATGAGGAACAGAAAAAAGGCAATTTAGTTTGCAAATACAGAACTGGATTGAGAAGAGACACTGTTGTAATTGGATATTGGTACCATGCACTGGTAGCACATAATCCAGGTAACACTAAATTGGTACCAGATACTGATGAGGATTCATGACAACTCATGAATGATGATATTCTCATGGAACAATCAGATGATTGAATGGATGAAGATTCTGATGCCAACATTGTGCATGAAATGAACCAGGTGCAGAATTGAATTGATGACAAAATAAACAAATTATCAAAACAGAAATATCCCACCAGGCCAAAGATCAACTAAGATATTGAGAGGACAATGACTCAACACATGATTTGAGAACAAGCACCAAATTGCAATCCTCCCAAGAGCTGACACTACAACCTTACTCCCAATACAAAAGGAGATAGTAGAATATATTGTCAGAGTAATTTTTACCCAATACTCACCCAAAGCCAGACTAAGCAAGTTCAAGGAATCAGACAAAAAAGCCCCATACCATGGATGTACTCATACCCATATCATCATTCAAAGTCACAATGGCAAAGAAACAGCAGCAGCACCCATAGTGATAATTGAATCTGAATCTCTTACAGGAGTGATAGAAGTAGAGACACATCAAGATTGATCACAGTTGACATCAATGGAGCTTACTTACAAACAGGGAATACCAATGATTACAATATTCACATGTTCTTAAAATTAGAAGTCTGACTGAACTAATAAACCTGAATGTGCCCCAAATAAACCAAAAACATTTCATCAGAAACAAGCCCAGAAAACCAACACTGTGTGTGAAAATACACAAACTATTCTATGGATTACTACAAATTGTATTTTTATCCTACCAAAAATTGAGTGATGATGTAGTCAAAGCTGGATCCAGAATAATTTTAAAAACCCATGTGTAATGAAAGACATGATCAATGGTATCCAAATAAAAGTCACATGGCATGTGGATGAACTCAAAATGCTGCATGTTAAAAATGTTCATGTGACCAGATTCATAAAATGGACAGATACAAAATTCTCTGTTCTTCTGGCACACCAAGAAACGAAGCATCTCTATATCAGAATGAACTGGATTATTTGATTTCAGAAGTGCTAAGAATCAACATGAAACATGTGCAAAAATATCCTGGTAGCATTACCAGAAGTGATGAAGCCAATAGCCACACCAACAGTGAATCACCTAAAGCAGGTGCACAAGTCAAAATCAAAAATTTTCTCTTCAAATAGAAAGTGATTGTGATCCATCACTTCATCATGCTCATTAGGGCATCTCAGTTCCAAGAACATTCTGAATTATAGCAGTAAATGCCCCTGATAATGGAGATCTGCCAATTATGAGGTGGTAGGTGCATGCCTCTCATATAATATACAAAGAGTTTTTTGTCACATAGGCATTTGATATATTTTGGGCACAAGAATGCCCACCACCATCTCATATAATCAAAAGATCAATGGTTAAAGCTCCACTGAAAGAAAAATAAACGAGGTTGACAACATATAGACCAAGTATTTTCTGAAAAGCTAGTTAAAATCTTGGACCAGGCATTTTGTGTTAGGACAACAATATCATATTTTTCTTGGAATCCAATGGATTATGTTTGGCATCCACATGTACCAAACACATTAAAAAGATATTTTCATAAGACAAAATGAAATACAGCTAAAATACTGCTGACAAAAAACTGTGCTGATGCTCTCACAAAACCAAAATAAAGTAACATGTTCCATGCATTCAAACAAAAATTTAATAATGGAATGATTGATTAAGATGTCAAAATGGTCAACAACAAACACCATTCTGATGATTGAACAACCCCATGGAAGGAGGATGACACAGAGGCCTCTTCTTTTGGAAGTGTGTTGATACATGTTTGAAAACCCACCACACTGCCTGGCCTATTTATTTTTCATGTGCATCAGTGGAACCCAAGCATGAGTCTCCCTCCCATGCAAAGGTAAGACAAGTGCATTACATGACTTGAGAGTTATTGGATTTTGAAAATCACAAAAAATTACTAGTATCTCAAATTATTAATAGTTCCTCATTCAGTAATATTTACTTCAATATTTCATAGTAAATTGCAAACAAAATTACTAGTATCTCAAATTATTAATCGTTCCTCATTCAGTTATATTGACTTGAATATTTCATAGTAAATAGCAAAAAAATTACTAGTATCTCAAATTATTTATAGTTCCTCATTTGGTAAGATTGACTTCAATACTTCATAGTAAATATCAAAATATTACTAGATCTCAAATTATTCATAGTTCCTCATTCAGTAATATTAACTTCATTATTTCATATTAAATAGCAAAAAATTACTAGATCTCAAATTATCAATAGTTCCTCATTTAGTAATATTGACTTCCATACTTCATAGTGACCACTAATTTCTCAGCAACAACTTGATCGTATTTATAAATTGTGTTGCTAGCTTATATTTATTAAATTTTCTGATTTCCCATTCCTGCAGTTGTTGACATAGATCTCCAATGGAATAATTAAATGGGCAATGTATCAACAGGATTTTGTATTTTACTCATTACTATGTCAACATTCATAATCATTGAAGTCATCAATTGTCAACTCCATAGAAAACTGATAAACATCTTTCATTTTATTTTTGTGTGTGACCTGGTTCATGTCATATTACTACCATTACTACAAGTTATTCATTATTTTCAATCACTACTGCTATTTGGAACCAAAGTGTTGATCATCACTTTGATTAATGTATATCTCATCACATGGGCTGATTACAACTAAGCTCAATTAGATAAAGTTGTTGATCACACAATATTCTACCATGGTGTGCATTCTATTTGACATAAGCTTGGTTATTGCCAATGCTTTAGTGGCAGACAGAAAAATCACATATTTCATTCTTCTGTCAAAATATCAAAATTCATCACTATAGTAGTGCTTGGTAATGTGCATTGGATGTTTGGGGCCTGTTGCTGTGCATCATCAACTACCTCAAAAAAGTTGACATTTTTTGCAGGAAACATACCAGGTTCAATGACATCAATATTTTGAAAATGACAAATTGAAAACTTTAATTGATTGCATCATATGAAATGGCTCAAATAGATTCAGCTTTCCAGGCCTTTTCTGAATTTATCCATGTTTGTGGCTAATTTGATTAATGATAAGATGGATGAATGTATTTAAAAATAACACACCAAAATGACTAAGAATATCAATATAGACATGATTCAAAATATTAAAAAGCTGGTATTGACTCAGTAATGATAGACTCATCATGTTCCAAATACCATTTTCCATGCAATCTGCTTTCATGTATTCAAGTATGTTGCAAGATATGAAGGTGAGAAATAGTGCAAAAAGTCAGTATTGTTGGTATCTACATATTTGAGTTTTTTTAGAATTTTAGACTGAAAATATTCAATAATCATTCAGACATTCTTGGTTATTTGACATTCCCACAAAAAATTAGTCTATCAATAGAAGAGATTTCTAAAATGGAAATTATTTTCTTCTCAAAAGTGGCAAATGCTGTAAATACCAACATACTGACAGTAGACTTTTGGGTGATGGCGCGGCGAATTTTTTTGTAGCCTCGCGCTTTAGATGGTGGGATATGAGGCAAGAAACTCCAAGAGGCATATTGAGGGGTCTCATCAACATCTGGCAGTTGGATACAAGAGCGGAATTGGTCACGAGTCGCTGTGACGAAAATACGGAGGACATGACGACATCTCGAACTTTCGAAGAAGAATATATACTGCCAAAATATGATTGCAAATTTCTAAGAGCAGAAACTGGAACCCAAGTATTGTACGTATTATAGTGTAAAGTAAAAATCTCCAATTGTAAGACTAAGTTCGTATTGTAGGTACATACCATCAAATAATAATACATACTACCAAATAAAATTTCTCTTATTGATTTTTTCTTTGCCTATTCATTTCGCGAATTATGTGTGAAGTTTTTTCTTTTCTGGGGACTCGGAAACGCTGCACACTGAACAGCTTTTTTCTCGACTCCCTTTGCCTGGGGGAAACAGCGAAAAAGGAGGAAGTCGTTCCCGCAAAAGTGGCTGTAGTCTCAAAAAATTAAATCTCACGGGACACGAATGAAAACACGACACGTGACACATGCCACACTCACCATATTTCATTATGAAAAGAAATTCATATATGTATATTTTACTTTACACACCCACTATGCTACAAAACTACCATACCTTACAAAATATTATATCACACACACATAGCATACTTACACAAGGAAGCACAAGAAAACTCCGAAATGAAGAGGCGAAGGAAGGTGCATATGGACATTATTGGCAATCACCATGGCCTCGAAAAATGAAAAATTTCTCTCGCAGACGCCACTTCTTCCCGGTTATTCCTAACCCCTGAGAAGTAGGTCATTACCGCCCAACGAGCTAGCCGCCAAGACGGGAAGTGTGTTAATCAATAA
>JALLPE010000188.1:0-21598 GCA_036940025.1 Conticribra weissflogii
GAGCAGCATCATTCATGCTGGGCCTTGAGTGCAATGAGTTCCTCATGCTCCTAGGATTTTGTGCTCCATTTGCCAAGGCACACGAGTTAGTTGTATTTTGCTTTTGCTTGGTGCATTAAATGCTCAAATTTGATTCCCTTCATCACACCGGCTTGATCAACCCAGTCCTCATGCCAGCGATTCATGCATTGGTCAAACTCAGCATTGGGAACAGCCAGGTAGTCATCAAAGAGGATGGAGTGGACATTATCTACCGCTTATCATCAGGCATGGAGTTGGGTGTATTTCTGTTCAAAGTAAGCGTATATTTTGTCTTGAATTGCAAAGCTAGTGAGCTCACATAAATTAGTCATAAGTTGCCAATTGGTGGCATTGGAGTCAAGAGTGGCAACACACAATGGGCTTGTAGAGGAGTTGGGGAGTATTTTTCTTGGTCATGTTGTTGTCAATTTCATAGTCTTTGCAGTAACAAAGAACCTTGATCTTGCAACATCACATTTGTTCATTCCTCTGCACTATATACTACTGACCTCTTGTTCCTGTTTCCTTGACAAATGCTTTGCAGGTGGCCATTGAGGAATGATGATTAATCTGACCATACTTGGAGATGAGGTCAATGGTATGGTTGTCTCTGTGGTAAGCAATGCTGTTTTTAACACCTTTCTTCCAGCCCATTGAGCCAACTTTGTTTTCTAGTTATTTTTTGAAGACAACAACTTGTTCCACTGTTAGGTTGAAAGGGGCTGGAAGAGGCTCTATATTAGCCTTGTGAGCGCAAGACCATTCTTTGTGTTAAAGTTGAAATTGAAAAATAGCTGCAAGATCCCGGTTGGATACACCTGTTGCAGCAAGATTGTTGACTGCTGTTGCCAAGATGACAACCAGGGTGGTTAGTTGCCCAAGTTGGGCTGCAAGTTGCTCCTTGGATGGTGGGTTTCCTGGTTTCCTGCCATGGTTTGATTTCTGTGTTGTTGAGCACAAGTTAGATGGGGGCTAAATCTTGACAGTGAAAAAGATAAAATAACAATCAACAATTTGCAATTTGGTGGCTGTGTTTTTGCTAAGAAAAGCAATGATTCACAGAGTTGGTGATTCTGTAGGTGATCAGTTCTGCCAATGTTGACTTTGCTGCTGATAATGCAGAGGACAAGTTTGATGTGCTGATGGATAGGTTGGAAGATCTCAATAGGAGGTTACTGCTAATGGAAGGGTATCCCCTTAATTGGCACAATGGGCTCATTAATTAAGTTGTAGTTGTGACAATAAAATAATTGTTAATTATATTGTAAGCTCAAAAATAGTAAGATTACTTGACTGCTTTGTTGCTAGACTACCAACAGCTGTACAAAACTATCTCAAGAGTTTCAAAGCTGTAATAACTCACTGCTATGTAGAATATGTATATATCATACTTACAAATCATTCAAAATCTCAGTGCCTATCCAAACAAATCATTGGAAGGTCTATCCAGCAGTCATGGTTTGAGACATAATGGAACATGATGTTATGAATCCAACATAACACCCTAGTTTACATTGTATTACCATAACAGCCATACCCAGCATGACTACCAGGCTCTACTTAACCCACCAAATCCAACAAGGAAGTCTTCTAGAATCCTCCAAGAGTCCATCATTTGTTTCTCCCATGAGAAGAACCCGCCCTGTCTCTCTCCCTTTTCTTTGTCCATCTTCCTTTCCAATAAATGTGACCACAACGACAGCAACAAAGAAAATGACCATGGAGACAGCAGACAATGACAAAGTGTGAGTGCCCCACCATAAATAAACTTAAAAAGAGGAAATGCAATCAAGGGACCAACAACATTATTGCCAGAATAGGCCGCAACATTGGTAACAACAAAACGTCTGATCTCCTATTGCGAAATTTCTACAAACAAACAAGGTACTCTATCAGTAATTCTACATGGCCCAAGACATAATAACAAATTTTTAAGTGATTGAAAAGATAGACTAATTATTGAATATTGATACCCCATCTACTAAACCTTTTTCATAATTAAATATGATCATTAGAACAAGTATTGAATCTTCCTGATACTATCTCATTACTTTAGTAATATCACTTCATAATGAGCATTATTTGAACACACTGTGTAATTATTTTAACTGTGATAAATGGGTTATTATTACCAAAATACTTGCTCCACATCAATATAACTATTTAAAATGGTCCATATGTATATATTAATGATATATACAAGTCTAGAGTCACTGTGTATTGAGGAATACATAGATTTGAGGGTGCTCATACTAGCTTGAATGTCATCAAATAATTACTTATGTAATGTAAGAGAGAATTCAGAAGAAAGACTAATTATTGAAGATACCCCATCTACAAAGCCCTTTTTCATATTCAATGTGATTGTTAGAACAAGTATTGAATAATCCCAATGCTAACTCATAACTGCAGTAATATCACTTTGTAATAAGCTTAGTGGAACACACCATGTGATTACGTTTGAAGTGATGAATGAGTTGTCATCACCTCAATGCTTACTCAACATCAATATGTACAATTGTTTGCAATAGTCCATGTGTATATATTGATATATATATATACAAGTCTAGCGTCACTGTGTATAGATGATAGATTTGAGGGTGCTAGGCTATTCATATTAGCTGAAATGTCATCAAAATTTTGCTATTAAAATATGAGAGAGAGTGATTAAAAAGAAAGACTAATTATTGAATATCAATACCCCATATACAAAACCCTTTTTTTATTATTCAATGTGATTGCTAGAACAAGTATTGAATATTCTTGATAACTGCAGTAATATCACTTCATAATTAGTCTTAGTGGAACATCCTGTGTGATTATGATTGATATGATAAATGGGTTGTTATGGACTAAATACATACTCAAAAATAATATAATTGTTCACATTGGTCCATGTGTATATATTGATTAGATTCACTGTGTATGGAAGATTACATGGATTTGAGGGTGTTAGGCTATACATACTAGCTTAAATGTCATCAGAATTTCTGTATGTAATGAAACAGAGGTTGATTCAAAAGAAAGACTAATATTGAGTATTGATACCCCATCTACAAAACCCCTTTTCCATAATTTAACATTATCATCAAATACAACTATTAGATATTCTTGATCATGATTCAATAACTAACTTACTCATTACTGCAGTAATATTACTGCATAATGAGACCTAGTGGAACACACCATGTGATTATATTTGATGTCATGAAGGGGTTGTTATTGCCTAAATAGTTACTCAAAATTAATATAATTTTTCATAATTGTCCATGTGTATATATTGATGACATATACAAGTCTAGAGTCACTGTGTATGGAGCATTACATAGATTTGGGGATAATAGGCTATACATACTAGCTTAAATGAAATCAAAAAAATTTCTTGTGTAATCTATGAGAGAGTAATTCAAAAGAAAGCCAAATTACTGAATATTGATACCCCATCTATAAAACTTTTTTCATAATTCAATGTGATTGCTAGAACATGCATTAATATTCCTGATCATAATTCAATGCAATACTACCTCGTTACTTCAGTAATATTGATTCATAATGAGCCTTACTGGAACACACTGTGTGATAATGTTTGATGTGATAAAATGATTGAAATTGCCTCTGTACTTGCTTAACATTAGTATAATTGTTCATAATGGTCCATGTGTATATATTGGTGATATGTACAAATCTATACATGGATGACATAGATTTGAGGGTATTAGGCTATACATACTAGCAAAAATGTCATCAAAATAATTATCATGTTTGACTATTACAAAAACAAAATTTATTAATGAACTTCAATTTGATTGTCTTACTTCCTTCTATCTTTATTACCTGTTCTATCAACATCATCTTTATTGGCCTTTGTCCAAAGGATGTCTAATTTCTGTTTTAAACTCATTTATTTCATGTGATGACATTGATGAGCCACTACATTGTATACATGTGAGTGCAATAGAAGAAGGTCCAAAGTATGAAATTTTTTCAATCTCTCGTTTTTATGTATTCACAATGCATTGCCAACATTCTTTGTTGATTCTTCACCTACAATTTTTTGTCATATTGTCCACCTCCAAAGCATTGTTTCCCCCCAACACACCTAGGATGTTATGAAAGGAGTCCTATTTGCCTCTCAATAGGTGGCTTAGCCACAATGTTGAGAAATGTTAGGTTTTTATCCCATCTATGGACAACCTTCACAGCATCAATACACAATAACAAACCAATATTGAATGCATCTAACCAAAGAGTCTTATAACAAGAACATTGATGCTGGGGGATTTTGACAGCCTAAGTGTTGTGTCATTTTGTGTGATCATTATTGGTGGCCCATAATGCTGTGTCATCAAACATTTCCATTGAAACAAAATAACAAACCTTATTTGATTGGCCCTAATGCACCCAATCATGACCAACATATCTATGGACTACATTCCAATTTTTTGTGATATAAAGGAGGGTCATATGCATTTTTTATTAAGTGATGTGAGTTACAAGCAACACTCTGTGTTCAGAAATGCAACAATTTAAACTAGCCATTTTTATCAAAAATTGTACAATTTTGTTGCATGTCGACAATCCCTGGGGAGGCCATTGGATTCAAAGCAACAACAAATCCAGCAATACTGCAAAGCTAATAAGACGAGCCATCACTGCTGGTCATGTTTGACACTGTATTCATTTTGCAAAGTGAAAGAAAAAATTATGACAATTACAATTCTTGTCTAACATGTTCATAAGTATTGTACAATATGACTCTCAAATATAGTTTCAATCACAACTGGAATAAGGAATTATGTTCACTTTATCACAAATTCCACAGTATATTGATGTTAGACTTGCTCCAATCGAAGGAGACGGTTCAATATTGCCAATTTGGCACAAACAGTGGAAGCACGATGAATCATCAAGATCCTTGTTAGAAGGACAAGTACCAATCAACTTGCCAACCTTGCCAATCCTCCATCTACAATCTCCCACATACTCAATCAATAATATCTTTGGAAGATCACATCGCATAGCGCGTTAAGTGAATCGGAAGCAGATCATTGGACAAAGACTTAGTCCCTCATAAAAATTTTCATTCTGGATGGTCACAATCCAGATCAAATGATCCTTGTCTAGATTAGTAGTTTTTGTTTTACCCACCCGACCTCCCCAGGAGCGCTGAACTCTAGGGGACGGTTCCAATATCATTCTACCAACGACTCCGTAACCGTTTACTTAAGGACTTAGATGGCACACCTCACAAGTACTTGTCACACACATCTAAACCCTTACGCATATTGTAGGAGGCAGGCTCAGAGCAAGGATCAAGGCGTGATGCAGGTTTTCCGAGGTAGGAGGAAAAGGACAATGTTGGCGCTTGTTGGAATATGATTTTGCAGTTGGTTTGATTTGCTCAAGGCTTCCACCAGCGCAAGGTGAACTGGAGTTCTTTACTTTAATTTTCATTGCCACTACAACAAATCTGGTTGAGATTGTCTATATTTTTGATATATCTAGTGACCATGATTCTATGAAATTCAAACATACGTGTCTTCACATTATCCTAAAACAATTCAAGTTGATAATGTTCGCAAGTTTACCAGTTTTGGTTTTGCACTTCTCCTCTATGTGCTCAATATCAAATCTGTGACAACCACAACAAAGATCAGGTGTCCAATACCATTTTGTGTTGAAAATGCTTTTGCTTTTTCCACATCTGAAAACTCTTTGCAATGCTGCCTGGCTTGTGGATGACACATTAACCACTCTCATGCATACACTCCAATGTACAGTGTAAACAAAGTTGCAAGCCAATCCAGGAGAACTCACATTCTCTACAGACATGTTGATTGGTAAGCAAGACTTTCTTGAAGAGAGCAGCTAGTCAAAGACATGTTATTGCCTAATAACAAAAAACAAGTTATCAATGAATACCAGGTTGGTTAGAATTCTTACAGTGCATTTGAATGGAACAGCAAGAACTATCTTGTGGTGGGTACTTCTAAATATATCAATTTTCAGTTCACCGTTCTATGTAGAGAAAAGCCTACCTTACCATATAGAGAGTCCACACCATTGGAATCCTATTTGGGCTACTATATACCCTTATATTAATTGCAGAGAAGGAAATTGTTATGCCCAGTTGAGTCCCCCCCCCCTCAATTCCTGGGAATCCACCTCTCTTTGTGTCTTGGTGACATTAGGTTGATCATGTTTAGCTATCCTTCTTTTGCCCTAGCTGAATATATTTCAGCTCATTGTCTTGTCATTCTTTGTTTGCTTTAACAATATTTCAACTCCAAGTTGTTTATTTCTTCACCATAATTTTAAAATTCCATTTTTTATGTATTAGAGCTGTGTCTACAAGTGAAATCAACTCAGTTTTCAAGACAGTCCTTATTTCAGCCTCAGTCCATAGCTAAGCAATTTTTACTAACTGCACTCTTCAAAATTTGTTTCCATTTGTACCTTTTCTTGTCCACTTTCCTTTAAATTGGAGTTACATGTCATTTGAGAAGAGTATTCAGTTCAGAAGACCTAAGTGCAAAGTGGGTTTGCTTCAGCTCAAAATTTTCTACACTATAAAAGAAATATATACCACAGATAGTTTATTTTTTCTCTTGAAAGAAACTCCACTAATTTGAACATGTTTCCCAAGGTAAAGTGCTCTCCACTGGTGGCAGCAAAAATTTACTATGAGTTGATGCATCTATCAATTATTCTAAGCATTCTTTTGAATGTGGCACTATGAGTGTCAGTTTCTTGTTCTTCTTTTGTAGCTTTGTATACAAATGAGAATCACCATAAGATAGTATTGAAGAGGTCACAGAATACATCATTTGCGTGTTTTATTTTAATTCTTATGATTTCTATTTTATTATCATAACTTTTGTCATGTAATTCATGATACAACTTTGTGCATTGAAGCTATGCTTGATTATGGAAGGGTCAGCTCCAACTTCTTCCCAACAACTAAGACACTTATCCTTGCTAAATGAGGAGTTGAAGGCATCCTCATATCCATCAAGGCTAATCATGGAATTCTTTCTGCCAACAACAGAAAATCCAATCTGATGAGGGATTTATTTGTGAGCAATCAAGGTATTAAGTTCAGACACATTTTGACTAAATTCTGCCTAGAACTTACCATTCCTTTGGTCAGTCTACTGTGAGATAACAGTAGCTCTTGAGGCTCAAGACTAGCTGTAGATCCATGGTTTTGAAATTGTGCAAACACATTGGGTTTGTAATTATCAATTGCTTGTCTTCCACAACCTCGACATCTGAATAAAGAGAAAAATTATTTAAATGAATAATTTTCAGATATCTCTTTATTCATCCCCAAATTTTATACAGGCCAAAAATGCATGGACATTTCTCTCTTCAATGTTTCCTTGAATCCCTATCATAAATTTCATCAAGCAGAAAGTCTCTTGGTGTTTTGTTTCTTTTATTTTTTAGAAAATTGGAAATGTTGGGGAAGGACTATTCCAACTGTGTTGATGCCAATTATTGTAACATTTTCAATGAAACAAGGCTGTGAGATTGATGACTGCCACTGTGAAATAATGCTCTCCATTGTCCTCTACAACAAGCCTTCGTTCTTGGTTTCATCTCAAATTAGATGGCTCTTGTCTGATTTTAGAATATGAGATTACTATTTCTTCATGATGATACATTTTGGATGCATTATACCCTATAACTTTCACCGCAAATCAAAGAATAACAAGGGTCACCTGACATTTGTCATGTCATTCATTTCCGTTGCTGAAGTTTGTCAACTTCAACCTCCTCTCCTTGATTGGGTCAGTGACAGTGGCCTATAATCCATAGTCTATTTGTAAATCAAATACAGAAAAAGACAAATTATTTTGCTGATGTTTTTCATTATTTTTTCATTTTTATGCAAAAGCATATTTACAGTATTTTTCAGCCTCTCCAATGATTTGGAAAATTTGGATGTATCCCTCAAATCCAGTAAGACAAATCTTGAAAAAATTATCAGGAACTCCACAATCAGTTTCTAACTTCAATGAAGAAATACAATCAATTTAATTTCCAACATATCACCTGATAGTACATCCCAAAAGACTTGTATTGTGTTTCTTGTCAATTCCACTTGCAATTATATCAGCTCTCTTTATTCTTTCTCCATTATTAGTTATTTCATGTTATGTCATTGATTCTTCATTTTAGAGCATGTTTTAATGTCAGGCAGATTTCCTTGGCTCAACTTAGTTGATGGGAATTTCGCTTCTGGCATTCTATTGATCATTTTGTCAATGATAATTAAATGTGATTAGAAAGCGGTGAGGAAAATCTTTGAGTCTAGGAGGAAATTTGGGCTGATTGGAAGCCAGGCCAAATATTACTGGGTGGTTTTGGAGAGACATAAACAGTTGTGACCCCCTGGAGATGTCAAGTTGGAGACAGTTTGTTTTGATGCAGAGTGAAAATGATAGGAGGTTCATTGGGTGGATCTTTATCTTGAAAGACCAACATCTGCCATGTGATGAGTTTTGTCATGATTATTTTGTTTGTATCAGCCCACAACTCAATTCAATAGGGTTTGCTTAGGTTTTGGTTGGAAACTTCGATGATACCCACTACCTGGACCAAAAGAGTGTTTTATTTGAAGGTGAATTGGACCACTTTGATGTACTCCAATTCATTATTCAACTGTAATATGTGTTCAATCATCAATTAATTCTGCTGCAAATTGACTATCATTTAGATGTTACAAAAGTGGTTGGTTTTCAAGTTGGATGGTCATCATTTCTTGGTGCATTGCCTTTGGTCTACAAAAACAAACTCAGTTTCTAGCAAGATTCAAGGATTCTATTACATACAATTGGAAAAAATTCTTGAGTTATTGATCATAATGAGAAACATTTTTTACGAATGTTTTTAACGATATTCTTTGTTTTTTCAAAAGGATGCATGAATGACCATATTCAGATAAAAACAGGAGTTTGTAACCCTTGGACATGACCTGTATTCACTGAGACATTGTACATCAAAATCAACATTCTTGCATAGTTTTGAAGTGATCTTCTTTGATTAATGCTCTAGAGCTTAAGAGTTGTGTCAAGAAGAATTCCTGATGACTCCATCAATCCTAAGAGTATAATATTTTGTAAGCATTGAAATTTTTGTTGTAATTTGAATATTCAACTGTGCAAATATTTTTGTCATTTGAAATATTTTGCAATCTTGCTGGTTACTTTTCAGAACTAGATTTAAATCCATCAAATTTGATTTAGTCCACATTGAACTTTTAAACCAATTCTTGTAGAGGTTGAATTGGACTAAATTTAGGTTTAGTGAGATTAAACAAGTGGTTATGTTCATTTTTTGGAAAGTTTGATGAGATCAATGCCACTAAAGTATGTAAAGCAATTTTCATGGCTGTACTTGTTATCTTAGTCCAGTTTGTTGTGATATGGTATATAGATTCAAATTATAAATACTACTCCTCTGTATGTGTGATTCGTGATCAGCGGTCACAGACAATATTCGAAATTTATCACAGTGCAACTCCAAGACCTGTAGTTTCCCTGTCAATAAGTAGCAGCATATTTTCCTAATTTAATTGATAAAGATATATGTCAGGTGGTAAACTGAAAATGTAATTGAGCATTACAATTATCTTTTCCTTTTTTGTTTTTTAGTTATATTGCTTGGGTATCTAGGAAAGCAAATCATCAAAAAAGCATATCTATCAAATTTTTGCACCTCATCCACAAATTCTACATTCACTTTGGAGTTGATTTAATTGCTGTGTACCACAAAATGAGATTCAAAAGGCCAAAGAGTTCCCATGTAATTGAGTTTATTTATACAAATGAGTTAGAGCAGGAAGGACATCAATGATAAAGGCCCCTAAAAAGAAGCCACAGCAGTTCTTTCAGAACTAGATGCTGATAATGACCTTTTCTCGCTTGCACTATCTCCATGAGATCACAAGCCTGAAGGGGAACACAATTACACAATAATTATGGAAAAAGCTTGTATTACTTAAAATAGTCAAAGCAGGAGTCTTTTCAATGCAATTTAAGAAGACAAATAATGTAATTGAGGATGCTGTTTAATATGGTGTGATGTACATCTCAGATTGGGATCATTGTCAAATGGTCAGGCTGAATGGGCTATTGACAGAGGACTAGAATACATATGAAGCAGCAAGAACTCTACTGTTTTGTCACATAGCGCCATAAGCAAGTTAGATGCAGAATCTCTCTACCAAAGCAATCTCATAAAATTCTGAGAGTCAATTATCTTAGATTCATTCATTGCCTAAGAAATCCAGTTTTTTCATCCTGCTTTGCTAGTACCTACAATTGACTCTCTCTGCCACTATGGTGGCTGGTATGTCTCACCTACCCTCAACAGCTCTGGCTGTCACTGGTGCCTTGCACAACCCTGATCTTTCTATTGCCATTTTGCACCCTGCAATCCCTCCCCCCTTGCCCTTGGCAAATCTTCCATGATGACGTACCTACCCTGCATACCCATTTGCCATTGTTAAACCCATCATTCCATTGTCCTTGGTCTGATAATCCCTTACCAACACAACTCTTACCTTATCAATCCCTATTCTTTCTCTGCAGTCATGTCCAACACTGCTGCAGTGTATTGTTTGATTGATTGTTTTGTCGATTCAGTTGTAAAAAAGGCAAATTAAAAGCATGGAACATCATACAGTATGGGCAGATGCAGTTGTGATATGCCATGATGACCACAGTGGGAAAACCCTTAAAAAAATACGTCCTGAGGGTCTTATGCACCAGAAAAGGCAACAAGGAAAACAGGGGGAATGGTTTGGAATGAATGTACATCCATAGATCATTGTGTTTTTGTGTTGTGCAATAATAATTTGATAAGGGAATGTAACACCCCATCTGTCAGGAAGATAGTGGATTGGCAACATTATTTTGGCAGTATCGAAGAGTTAAATCACCCAGTCATGGTCAAACTTAGTTATCAACTGTCATAGTCAACTAATGCCAATAATAATAGTGTTGATGGTTAACTATCACTGTTATAAGTGTGATGGTTTTTTATGACCATGACACAACCATCACACATAATATGATAATGACTGCAATAGTTAACTTTTCCCATTATTATTGGCAATAGTCAATAACTGTGATAGTTAAAAGTATCACTGTTAATAATGGTGATATTTCGTCAGTTGCGTGTGTCTAATCGCCAAAAAACCACATTACATTGTCTTCCAGGCCCTACTAAACCCATATTATTTATCTCGTATAAAACAAAACAGTTCAAGAGTGTGTCAGTGAAATAAAAAGATAGAGGGTCAAATAAAATATGACCCTTTTGTAAAAAAATGTATTATTGTATTACACTCCTGCAAGTAACCGTATCATACTTGTATTACTATGGAAAAATTGTCGAAAATCATACTATATTATACTAATAGATTTAGAAGAATATGCTTATGGGACACACAAGATATTATAATTGAAAAATACATGCATGCAGTAACTAATGATAATATTTAGTAAAATATTTCAAATGACGTCATCTTTGAGTTCGCGTTTTTTATTTGTTTCATTTATTGCAATAGATTATTATGAAGGACTCGTTGAAATCGAAATAGTGATATTGTTCAAATTCGCTCCTCGAACCTCAGCAAAAACATAGAGGTATTGTACTCTTGCCGGAATAAAAATAGCGTATGTCCAAAGCGACTCTGTCCAGCTAGCTCTCTTGAGGAGAGCGTGTCTTCCTTCCTCCACTCCAAGAACCACGGTTTCCGGCACTCACAGTCTAGAGGTGCCACATGTTTTCCTCGAATATAAGATCGTAGAATCATAGAGTGGTAAAAATATCATTAGTTTTCCACCACCACATCAACGTACGCACTGGATGCGATACAAACGCATACACGAACGGACAACGCTGATAACCTTTAAAAATTGTTCATTGAATTCAAGAAAAAAAGAGCAGGTAATTAATGGTAAATCAATAAAATATTACCTTTATCTATTAAACTATTCTTTGACAATTTAAATCTCTATTACAGTTCATGTATTTCTCAAGCAAGGCTAATTTGGTATATACCTATATTCTATACAATGGAAACCATGATAAAACTCACATCAGCACCACCTGGCCGAAATAATTCGCCACATCAACAGAACACAGTATCGTAACCCACACAAAACAATACCCCGCAAAGCTCTCTCCCACTATATGCTATCTACGTACAAAAATACGTCGTCTGACGAACAGAAGAAAGAATATGTAATACTACATTATCAATATTTGTTTTTATACATTTAATTACGTATAGTGTAGGAGTAACAATAGTCATGCCAACGCAGAGACCACGAAATGATTCTGCCTCACCGATAATTTCCTCTTCGAAGCGGAAACATAAGAATCTAACACACCTCCTCTCGCAACATCATTGTAACGATACTACGAAACGATTCATAGATCATTTCTTTCTCATAATCCATAAAGTTCATTCAATAAGTAGTTTCACTACATCATATCATGATCGAGAACTTATCTTCTATTGATAAAATGAATATCTTTACAGGGAATCGGAAACGCAAACGAACGATGCCAAGGTTTTGCAGCTCCAAGCATTTGAAACAAACAAAAACTACAGAGCCGACAGAGTTGCTCAATCAGGGAAGTGATGCATCTTTTGAAGCGTTTCCACGAGAAATTTTTTGTAACATAGTTTCCTACATCGGGCCGACATCGTCATCTCTATGCATCATTGCTCGATTGTCAAGATACCATCGTGAAATGATGAATACTATTGGAGACGTGATGCTCGAGCGGGCGAAGCTACGTTTCCGCACTCCTCTCCCTCCTGAGAGTCATTCTGAATCTTCCATCTCTCTTTTCGTTCGCCATTCTCGAGTTGCAAAAGTTGTGCATGATAATTTGGAGATGCTCGAAAGTGTCCTGGAAAAAGAATTTCCGGTTACTGACATATCTATTACTAATGGTTACCTGAAAAACTATGATCCTCCACACAATTCACCTGATACAGTTGTCCCGCGCAGAATGATTGTTGTGGAACCACATGAATTGGAAAACGCTCTTAACGTTGCACTCTGTTTGCTTGGAGCGGGCAGAGAACATTACTTCTGCGATGTAGAGCAAGCCCTTCATATTTCCAAAAATGCTGCGACAACCGCCCTCGAATGGAGAGTCTCTAGCATTTGTGGGAAGCTCGGTGCAAAGGCATACAAGTATTTCAAGGCTCGTATTTTAAGCAGCAACGAGCAAGAAACAGATGAAATGTTCTCCTCATTCACAGTATCGGACGAATTCAATATCGAGCACGGGCATTTGGATGACGATATCGAAGACAAGCAAGACTTTCATTTTGAAACGTATCAACCTGATGAAGCACAGGATATGAAAAGATTGGAAAAGTCGTGTTTTGTAATGCAGCTGGTAGTTCTTCGAGATATCGAGAATGCATCAGAAATCCGTTATGCACCAAATGATGGCGAAGGAGGAGGACATGGTTACGAGACTTGGCTTAGAGAACAACAGACTTGAAACAAGAAAATAGTACTAGTTATGTAAGCCTTTGCTTACGTGCCTGCCTGTGTTTTTTTCTTCGTGTTCGAAGTATTCTCTCAAACTCTGTAAAGAAAAATTAAAAATCAAAAAACTGAATGTTAGATATGATTGATAGAAATGAAATAGAAGAAACAATTTGTAACATTATTTTCGTTACGTAGTTCTCGGCAGAAGTAACTGCATCATCTTTTTTTTCTGTTGCGGTGGCAGTGGAAATAGCATGTAAACTAGTAATGACTGATCCAGAAAC
Source organism: Conticribra weissflogii (assembly GCA_036940025.1). Classification (NCBI taxonomy): domain Eukaryota; phylum Bacillariophyta; class Thalassiosirophyceae; order Thalassiosirales; family Thalassiosiraceae; genus Conticribra; species Conticribra weissflogii. The sequence goes on from JALLPE010000188.1 coordinate 13,838, forward strand.
TAACTGTAGTGTTCGGATCGGCTTCCTTCAATTTGTCCTTTTCAAATGTTATTGAGACCTTTACCAAACTATGTGCGGTTATTTAGTCAACACGAGGGGGCAGTTGAATATATCTTAATATTATATCGTAAAATGTTCCTTTTGTTGCTACATTCCTCACAAATACTGTTGCTACTCCTTCGTCGTTTGGGACAACACGAGAGACACTGAGCAGATTGCTGGTTGAAAGAGATAGCATGAGACTTCAATATTGAGTCAACCATCGATTCGTTCATGTGCAAAATGCTGTGTGTTGTACCTTTCACCACAACTCGGTTTAACCCTCTTTGACAGGAGGCTGAACGACGCCTGATGCATCGACTGGGCTCAACAAATTGGAAATCCAGTTCCCAATGCTAGGTCCCCCCGATGCTGCCTGTCCCTTCATCGCCACTTGCACTGGATCATCAGGGTAAATCTTCAGGTTGTAACCGTATTCAAACTCCATCTCGTAACCCTTCAGTTTGGGGTACGTACGAACAATAGCTGATCGAAGTCCCTCCTCATTCGCGAAAACCGCATCTGCCACTTGTGCTCCACGCGGCACAGCAATGCTTCCAACGGGAAGCCAGGATTTGTCATCTGATCCGAATTGGCGTACAAAGATGCGATATTCTTGTCCACCCGAGGCTGAAATTTCGTCGTATTTCGATGCTTTCTGTTCACGGTCGACTTGTCCTGCGGATTTCTTACGAGGTTCTGGGGGAGGTGTCCCGAATCCCTTTGCATAAAGTTGAGTGCTGCTGGGATCAGTCGATACTAATCTGCTGTTTACAGCCGGAGTAAACGCGGTGGTGCATGCGACTACGGCTACACTAACGCATATTTTCAAGGAGGCCTTCATTTTCTTGCTTGGTTTCAAGCGGCAAATTACTAGGAGGTGACGGATTGGAGAAAAACGCGGTAGACTGCGCGTTTGTGGTGGGTGGTTAGGAGTTAGGAGGTTCTGAAATTTTATGATCGTGGAGCGGTGTTTGTACTAAGCCCGTGTGAGTTTTTTGTCGAAACAACACGTACTCACGATGACGCAAAAACACTCAACTTGGCGGGATGAGATTGTGAGTCACAAAAAATTTTAGGAAGGACTCCATCAATTATTTTATGTGTTGTGTACTATGGAATTTTTGTACTCCTCGGTAAAATATCCTTTGGAGGTAAAAAAATCATGTTGATCAATCAATCCTACGATAAATTGAGCATAATATATATTTTACACTTTGACACCACGGACACGAAGATCCCGTGCGTGCGTCAGCAGCTTGTGGTAGGAGCTCTTGTTGTTAGGGTGTCTCTCTTTTTCTCTCATTCGGTATCCAGATAGTGAGTGAAGCATTTGTACATCCGGCCGTGAGAGCGAGATCCGACGACATCACATCTCTACTACTATCCGTCCCCCCGCCTGGCAACAACGGCGACGGTCCGCATGAATTTTGGGTACAAAATAGTAGTGTAGAGGGTAGGTGCCTGAAAAAATGATGTAATTACACCGCAATATTGTTGAGGAACGAAATTGACGTATTCATTTTAAGCCCAAAAACTGTTATAATCTCACCGTCCAATACCCTTCAATTGCCACTACCCTAAGTATTACGTGAGTTTTTCTACATCTCTTTATTATGTAATCCTGATGTGATCCATGCTGCTGCTTCTCCGTCAGGCGTCGGTGGCTTTCCTCAGTTTGACACATGCCTGGACTTGGTGATTGTACTTGATTGTTATGAGCATGTGCCTGGTACCAGTAATGACGTTGAATTGGCACGATGATCAACAGCGGCTGACGCAGGACGGGGATGGGTCAACATTTTGTTGTGAATGCATCAGTTCCATCAACCTCGTGCGTCTCAATATTGCAGATTTTTCCTGACATTTCACACCTCTTTTCACAGTCACAAGCAAATATGAAATTCACCGCTTTTGTTACTCTCCTCATCGTTGGATCTGCTGACGCTTTCGCTCCTGGAGCCGGAAATACTCACAACACTGGTGAGTCTCAAAACTCTTCATCACTGTCACGGCGGAAACTTTGATTTGACGCATCGTCGGTTTCACGACGGTATGGGTAACCATTTTTTGATTGCAACAATTCGCGTGAATATGGGATTCTTGGAAATGAATTACCTGTGAATTCGTTAGGGTAACAGACCGTGAAACGTATCTAAGAAATCACAACTGTCCTGTTCGAGGCTCTGGAAACTTCATTCAGATGAACTTTGTCACTTTATCCTCTCACGCTAAACGCCCACACCCTATTTCTGCAGCCCTTAAGGCGGAGAGTAACAAGGGTGTTACCACTCGTATTGAGTTCCTCCATCAATCCGTCGCCGCAGTTGCCGCAACCCTCGTCCTTCTTCCAGGACAAGCGAATGCAGCTAAATACGGAGGATTCGGTGCAGGAAGCCCCGAGGTCATTGATCCTAAGGATGCTATCATCGATGAAGAAATCCTCAAATCATCTTCTGTACAAAAGGGAATCGCAGCGGTACGTGGATACAAACAATCCGTTGCCGACATGAAAGCGACCTTGTCTGCCGATACGCAAGCCGATATCGGCCCGAAGATCCGAAAAGACTTCGATTTCTCCGTAGTTAGGTCTGACTTGAACGCAATCAATGACGCACTAGATGAGGACACCCAACGTGGAACCGACCGCATTGTGAGAGCGATCTTGCAGGACATTACAGAGTTGGAAATTGCGCAAAAGCAGAAGCCGGGTGTTCCCAGATCAGAAACTCGTTTGAAGAATGTATGTGGAAAACTAGACAAATTGGAGAAGGCCTTCGGTGACTATCTTGCCTTTGCTGATTAAAATTGTTGAATATGAATGGGTTGACATGAGCTAGTAGAACTCGCTATTGAAACGAAATAGCACATTATTTTATCTCTGAAAACGGACTAAGTGATACTTAGAGGAATCATGCAGCTGACGTAAAATTATTCATTCCCATTTTTTTCCTTGAGGGATATTCCCTCTGGCTGCGTTTTCTCGACCATAGAACTTACTGTACGATACTGCATAATGTTACAGCTCCAACGAATACGATGTCATTTTGAAAGTCACAATTTGAACTATTTGTGTTGTCAACATTATCTCAAAGAATGCTTTGTAGTATTGCAAGACATTTTAGAAACAGATTGTAATTTGCATGTCCATAGATTTTCGCATATGAATTCTGCATTATTCATTGGGATGATGTTTGATTGGAATTAATGAATGAACAGACACAAATAAATAATGCTACCGTAATAACATTGCCTTTTTTCAGTGTGCAATAATAGCTAATTCCTTGATCATGAAATCATTTTAAATGGGATATAGTAGAATTTTCATCATAGTAGAATCTTTCAGTAGAATCTTTCATGCAGAATAATTATACATGAAGGCATTCAAAGGAGACAGCAGAACTGTTTGAATGGTCTCTGTGGTCGCTTGAAAAAAGATCAATTGTCTCTGCTCTGAAGGAGTGTCTGTGAGAGAAGCTTGCAAGGAATGTGGAATTGGACATTCCATGTTACTTCAATGGTTGAAGCAACAAAGTAGGACACATTGTGCATGGAATTTGACCAGTCCTGGACTTGATGAAGGGAGAATTGGATTTTTGATAGATGTCTCTGATACTCTTCTGGCATACAACACAGGAGTCCCTGTGAATATCTGAGGAACAGATACATTGAGTCAGTTGTCAATTGTTGAAACTGCAATTCTACCTACATAGATGTCCTGGAAATCTGCATGATATAATCATTAGTTCAACCCCATATTACAAGTAGAAAAAGGGGAAAGTGGGTCACCCCTCTGACTAAAAATCAATCATTTTGACTCAATACTTTTCTATGTTGACATTGGTCATTTGTTGGAATTACCATGCTTCAAATTAAAAAAGTAAAAGATTACTTGAAGCTTAGTTGGGAAAGTTCAAAGTCCAGACTTTTGAAAATTTAAAGACATGGACACCAACATTTGACATGTCCAGACATGTCATTATTTTTGCAAAGACATTGGTGATTTTTGGTGTCAATGGAGAAGGAAAGTCCAGACATGAAAAGCAAAAAAAGAAACCAAAAATTGATAATAAATAAAAAATGTGTAAAACAAAATATATTGATCTAGTGTTATGTGAAAAGCATCATATGCATAAAAACATGTAAAAGTTAGTCATTTTCTTCATCAGGATCCCACACTCTATCATGTTCACTACCTTCTACAGGGTACACAACTTTACACCATCAACTTGTGGAGTCTTCTGTATCAGAGTCACAGCAAGAAAAACAGTCACTTCATCCTCTTCAACACCAGGCACATCACACTGCACATATTTGACCCACCCATAACGTCTTTGGAACACAATATCCTTCACGTATATAATACATGTGACTAGTATCAGGCAAAACAAAGCGTAAGTCTTTACACTTGTTAGAAAACAAGACTGGATTAACAGCACCATCAGTCTACCACTTGTCCTTCTCCCAGTCGTTGATCAATCCAACAAAAGTTCTTGATATAGCAGGTTCTTTTAGTGCATTCATGTCAATACCCCAGTTCTCCAGCTCCAAATTACATCTATATCACAAACAAAATTGACTACCAAAAACAATTGAAATGATACTATCAAAGAACTACTCACTTTTTATCATCATTGCCAGAAAAACAGTAGAAATGGAATCTTTTGCTGATTTTATGTTGGCATCATTCAGTTTTGCTGATATGAATAAATTGTTCTTTCCTCAAGGCTGTCATTACCAAGATTAAACTGTGTTCCATCTTTAAGTAGCTTTTATGAGCCAATGACCTCTTTGCAGAACTAGTTAATACTCTCTTTGATGTGACATGGCAGGCAACATAATCAAGGATGTGAGTGTAAGACTGTGAATAAAATTTGTGTGACAAATAAGAGTTACCATTGATTGCATCAGGAGTTGAATACTTGTCAGGGTGATAACCATATAAACCAGTCTTTCTCTAAAATTGATTCAATTGGTTCCAAAATTTATCAAGAATTATTTTAATCTCATGTTGCCATCCAGTCTTTCAGCAACAGTATTGCAGATACCTTGGATCAAAATGCCAATCTAATTGCAAAATGGTGTTCTAATTGATGTTACATTCGAACCAAAATTATTTGAGTTCACTTCAATATCATCACCTTAATCAGAATTCCAGTCATTGCAAAAGTAAAAAATGGGTCGTATTACAAAAAAAAACAAAAAGGAATACAAAATCAAATCTCACCTTACATCATTTCATAGTCCGATTTTTCACCATATACTTCATCCAGTTCATCATCTGAGCTGGGTATGGAAAAACTGTTATGCAAACCAAACAGAACTTCATCATCAAGCATTGAGCATGATTTTTCAGGCACAATCAACAGTGAGAATGATGTACAAAAGATAAAATCTTGTTGATTGCAGATTGGTTGGAGTCACAAAACCTAAGTACCTTTAGTGCTAGAAAAACATTTAATGAAAGACAGAAGATCCAAAACCCAAAACCTGCATCTTCTGTATCCTCAATGACATGAACAACTGACAATTTTTTGCCACACTGTCAAATGCAGCCCCATGAACTGTTGCGTCAGTGCTTTTTCCAGATGTAACATTGTATGCATTTCACCAATTTTCCCATCATTGAATCTACTTGCATGGACCAACATGCTCTACTACCAAATGTAATAGATCTTGCAGGTTTTCAAAACAAAATGCAGAAAATATATTATGAGATATAACTTTTAATGATAAAAAAATAATCAAATATCAGTCCTTCATTGCTCCCAGTCTTGATAATTTGCAATATAATGATAACAGCTTGTGTTCCCCTCCATGGAACAATATTGCCTGAGAATAGTGTGCACATAGAATGTGCTCTGCTTTTGAACGTTTTTAGTACCCCTACACAAAAACTAACATTGAGCACTTTTGTTTAATTAAACTCATCAATTTTTGTGTTGAACAATTACATGATAAAGCTTGCATCCTTCACCCCACCATCATCATATGACCTCTACAGTTGCTTCTAATGGACATAATTACAGGCATAGCTTGCTACCACATATGGCCAACACATTTAAAATATGAATTCTATTGATCATCTTACCATCTCAATCCAACAAAGTTCAAACAACCTTGCTTTATCCCTTGTTATTTGTTCATTGGACTCAAAGAGTGATTAAAAATTAATATCAAGAAATTCATCTGATATTTTATCAAATTTAGCTTACTAAAATATTACAAATATGGCATACACAAATTTTTTCCTACTAGGTATTTTCAAAACACCCCAAAATTTTTTTGCCTTTTCAAGAAGTTGTTTAAAATAAGTAGAATCACTTAGTTGAAAATATACATGATATTTACTGGATGTGGCAAATGTTCTAAAACCTGTTGGGTGGAATCAAATTTTGTTACTTTTTTGGATTATTCACATGTCCATGAGATGTCCTTTGCTCAAGTCATGTGTCCTCACCAAATGACTCACACATGCCACTCAGATATCAGAAGAATATTCTAATAATATATTTTAACATTTATTTTGATTCCTTTGCATGAATTTGTATATGTAATTTGCAATTTTATTACTCCCTCAATGAAAAATTGTGGTGTCATGGAAGATGTGCTTTGAAAACACAAAATATCCATTGTGATGCATCTCTCACTCCCATCTCCCCCTTAGATCCTTCTGGTACTGGCATATATTCATTTTTATTTTTTGGCAGATTTTATATCATGATTTAATTTGTATCCAAACATCACAACCCACGTCCAACGAAATAGTTTCTAATGAAAATGGCCAACATTATCCACCCAGAGACTTTGTCTTCAGGCCAAACTACAGGCCAATTGTTAGGGATACCCAGTTTGGTATGTTATCACAGTGAAAGAAACCAGCAATGGACATTTCACATTTCTAAAATGGTATTGTTTGTGTGTCTGATATCTGAGTTGAGAGTCAATTTCTTTACAGTTTGAATGCTCATGTTCTGAGGAGTTTTTTGACAACTGAAGTGGGGATACAATATTTGAATGTCCTTCATACTCACACAAAATAACATCACTCAAAACATGCTTTTACAAGTTGCCAGCAATTGAGGAATTTTTAAGACATGGTGCAACACACAGCTGTGGTGTACAGGAAACCTTTTTCCACGATACATTCATTCCATTACAAACAGAGGACGATTTGGACCAGAAGTTCATTTAATATTTAGACACTTCTAAATAAAGTCCAAGGCAGGCAAGTCTCAATACCAGGTTTTTGTGTTGAAACAGGGTCAATACTAGGCAATGTTGTACTTGATGGCAAGAGAATGGTACTAATCTTTGGTAGGTGATGGTCAGAGGTCAGACCTTTTACTTGTGCTGGCTGTTTGCAGAGTGTATTTCCCATACAAAGTGGCATGTTTTGTAAACTTATTCTACACCTCATACTCAGAGTCTGATTTATATTGTGGCTTACTCTGTCCAGAAGTTTGGATGAACAATGTGTAAAGAAGATGACATTGTTGTACTTTTTTCAAAAAAATTTGTTACTTGCCAAGGGGTGGTACATTTCACCAAAACCATTTTATGAGCTGATTCTTGATCAATGATCACAAAATGAAAAGATGAAAAATTTCAAATTTTGCCAGGACAAAGAGGGGCACAAGGGGAGAGAGGTCAAATCAATGCATGCAATGCTTTTTGTTGCATTTGCATTTGTTGACATCTCTGAGGTTGGAATTTTTCATT
>JALLPE010000189.1:0-21582 GCA_036940025.1 Conticribra weissflogii
GCATGTGATCACCTGTGGGCACTAGTTGTAAAGGACAATGACCAAGTCATGGCATTCTAAAATGAGACCATATTAGATAATAAGGCTTCTATTGTGCTTGAGGGAGCAAAGACAGAGGAGTACAGAAGTCATAGCAGCAATACAAAGTAATAACCAAGCAAGTATGAATATCAATGTGGTCAATCAATTATTGGGACACCATGGCAAAACACAAACTCAACAAATTGTAAAAGCCCTAGGAAATACAATTACCCAAGGCTCTATGGATGTTTGTGAGGCATGTGCTATTGCCAAAGCCAACCAGAAAAATACTCAACATGAGTCATAAGCGCATGAAAAATTGTCAGCATTTAATGAGAAAGTCTACAGTGACCTATCATATATACAGACCCAACCAGAAACAAGCACAAAAGTATGTCTGGCACCGTATGGTAGACAGTGCCACAGGGCTGGGAACAGATGGTTTCTACAGAGCAAAAATCAAATTCATTAAACCTGCATGCAAGCTCCTCCAAAAATGAAAATCATTTGGAAATTAAGTAAAAATTTTATGCCAAGACAATGCAGGAGAAAATAAACTTTTGAAGAGTGCACCACCTGCGCTGACTGGAAAATAAACACCAAATTTGAGTATATGGCAAGGGCAACACCACAACACAACAACCTGGTTGAAGTTGGCTTTGCAACTTGAGCAAGACTTGCTAGAGTGATGCTTAATGATGTAAATTTTGATTTGGCAATGCAATTGAAAATGGCCAAAGAATGCCTAAATTTGTCAAATAAAAATTGCAATCTCAAGGTTATTCATTTTGACAACCAACCAATGACAAGATATGAGGCAGCAAAACAAAATTTGCCATCTTGGACCAAAAACTTGCACATATTTGGGGAGGCTGGATTAGTAAAAATCAAGAAAAATGGCAAATTGGGTGAGTAAGGAGCCATCTGCATATTTATCAACTGTTCCAACCAACATGCTTGAGACTATTACCAAATGTTTAATCCCAAGACCAATTAAATTATTGAGACTAGAGACATACAGTGGTTGAATAAAATGTACTTTCAGCATGACAAAATCCTGTCCAAATTTCCAGAAATTTGACTTGATAAAAATGAGGAAATTGTTGCTAAAAATGGAGTTGAATTGGTAAATGACAATGAGAGACTACCAATAATGATGCAATCAAAGGAGTAATTAAATGAAAATGGATATTCTGAAGCTAGAAAGGGAGGAGATTGGTCTGATGAAGAATCAGATGAAGAATCACTTAAATTGACCAATACCAAAGCTTCAAATTCTGAAGATTTCATCCCTGTAACTTGACAGGGAAGGGCAATTATCAAACCACAAAGGTATTGCAATGAAACTTCCAAGACCAATTTACTTGAATGAACCTAACAGAATTTCTATTCAATATTTGTAAATGATGAAGAAGATTGCAGCAGTTGGAGCAGCAATAGAAGGAGGATTCAACCATACAAGCGAATTAATTCCAATCAAATTCAAAGAGGCAATGGCAAGTCCAGATCAAGAAAATCAGTGGACCAGTGGAAAGAAAATATCACCACATGGTCCAAGATGGAGTACTCAAGGCAGTGAATGCAAGTAGAATTAAGGCTGAAGGCAAATGACCTATTACATCTACTTGGACAATGAAGAAAAAGTTGGATGGAACCTATGGGACAAGACTGGTTGCTAGAGGATATAAACAAGTTGAAGGCCAACATTATGATGACTCAGCAATATTATTGCCTGTAACAAGCAACACAACAATACTCATGGTTCTAACTATCAAACAAGTAGCTGGATACAATGATTGAGTAATTGACGTTAAAAGTGCATTTCTAAAAGGGGATTTTGAGAACAACAAAGAAATCTATATGACTGTACCCGAGGGATTCAAAAATACTATCCCAACAAGAACACACTACTACAAATTATGAAGCCCATCTATGGACTTAAGCAAGCTGGACTATATTATTGTTGAAAGGCTAAAAGAGCTATGCAGGCTAATGAATTCAAAAGAAGTGATGAGACCCACGCCTATTCTTTGCATGGAGACCCAAAGGTATTGTAATATAGGTAACATGGGTGGATGACAATTTAGTTATTGCACCAACTTCAATTGTGGACAAAGAAAAAGACATGGTCAAATGTCATTTCAAATGCAATGATATAGGATAATTGAATGAATACATTGGATGTAAGATTGAGCAAGACAAAAACTTCAACAAGTTACAAATCACCCAACCAGTATGGGTACAGAGTTTAGACAATTAATTCAAGTTACCAACAGGTACTCCACCCCAGACACCAGCAAAACCAGGTACAACATGAACAAGGCATGAAAATGAAGTTGCACTAGGTAAAGAGATGCATACCAAGTATTGAGCAGGAATTGGAAAGTTATGACCCTTAGTACAAAACTCTTGCCTAGACATGGGCAATGCAGTTTGTGAACTGTCAAGACAGTTAGTCTTCCCTACTAAGACACACTATGATGCAATGTTAACTACAATGCCATATGTGAAAAGTACGGCTAATCAAGGATTAGTATTAAACCCTTTTGGATAATGGAAGGGGATTGATAAAGACTTCAAGTGGACAATTTGGGGTCATGCAGACTCAAATTATGCTGCAAAACCTGATGATCAAAAGAGTGTCTCAGGCACACCAGTTTTCCTGAATGGATCACCAGTTATGGCTAAAAGTTCAAATCAGAAAGTTGTAACATTATCAGTGACAGAAGCGGAATTATATGTGGCAACATCATGTGCACAAGATATGCTATTTGTATGGTGAATGATGCAAGCCATGCAACTACAAGTTAAATTACCTATGATACTACAATGTGATAATAAAGGTACAATCAACCTATCCAAAAACTGGAGCACAGGAGGCAGAACACGTCACGTGGATGAACAAATGTACATGCTACAAGATCTTGATGAACAAAACTAAGACAAATGGAACGGTTAGATGGAAACAAAAACTCCACTGACCTAGGAACCAAAAATCTAGATATTGCAAGCCACAAGAAACACATGGCAACACTGTACGGATATGACAATGACATCCAACCAATTTTGAAGTGAGGGAGGGTGTCAGAAAGCAACAAAACAGGGACTTAAAACACCCCAAAATTGTTTGAACTTTAAATACAAAATAATTAGAAACTAAACCAAATCATAATTTCAAGTAAACAAACAATCAAATTTAGAATTAACTAGTTAATATGTGATACCAACTCTGGGAGTGTCTAACACAGTGTACAAAATTTGATCAGTGTATGTGTCAGTATAAGGCTAATCTTGGCATACAGATGTTATACATATATACTGGAATCTATTCAGCAAATGGTATATGATTTAGTGTATGACCACAAATGACTATTTTTTACTGGTATACAACTAGTATTTGGCATCATGGTATATATATAACGACCTTTTTTGCTGTGCTCAAGAAGCTGCTCTCATGATCATCATTATTGCAGGGATTGCAATTGCAAGCCAGCCACTTGTGACATCAATGGCCAAAACTACCATTCCAAACATTGCAACTGATCCAGGTCTTGTTCTCATTATTCTTGACACTCAGGACACAACCATGACCATTTCATTCATAATGATAACACCTGGGTATAGAAACAGGAATGACTTCCTGTTGACCACTCTCATACAACAATGGAGTGTACAATGTCCCCCCCCTTGAGCCAAGTCTCCTCCTGTACTAGACCAAGCTTCTGTCATAGGATCAAACAGATTTGTCCCATCAAGTTGATTTGCCTGTTTCTGATATTGCTGCCCCTAAGAAACTCCAAAGGGCACTGCTTACACACTTTTCTACTCCCTCACCTTCTCCAGACTTTTATGGTGAAGTGTTGGATGCTAGCTCTGGGCTTGACAGTGAAACTTGACAGCCACTACCTTTTGCCATGATGTTCAAGTGGTATGACAGCAACAATGTCCCTACACCTGCCAGGATCCTTTAGAACACTACTTGCCAAGCATTGGTGATAAACACTGATACAATACTAAAATAAATGAATATCATCACCTTGATGCTATTCTTTTACTCCCTATCAAATCCTATCAAGCATCTGTGTCTATACAACAAGTATCAGCCACAGATCACCCAAAACTATTGCCATGTGCGTTTGCCACAAGTAAAACCATTGGATGCTGCCCATCTAATAAACCCGTCACAGTCTTGTTTGATTTTGATTCAACTAAAACCATGATTCATTGTTCTGCATTTCCAAACAAGTTTCAATGCATTTCAACTCTTCCTCCAATTCAGTTCCAAACTCTTGGCAGGTAGACAACATCAAATAATTTTGTTAAATTGGAAATCCTGACTTTCCCTGAGTTCAATATCAACATCTCTATTGAATCTCAAATTAAATACTTTTTCAACAAAACTGTCAATACAACATTAAGTTTGATGCCAATTTCCTTGCCAAATTCAGTGTCACCATTAGATGGATCATGAGAAATCTCTCAAAAATCCTGAAAAGTTCTGTAATTTTAACATGTTTATCAACCTCAATGACAAATTATGTCAAGACAAGGAAGATGACAGTTTTGATCAAGAGACTCTCAACAACTATGCAGCTAGAATCCTTAACTCCAAATATGAACAAGTTGACACCAACATAGTTGCTGTTGCCCAAAAACAACTCAACATAAACCAATGTCATGAATTACAATATCTCCTGGCTAATAACAAGAAAATAATGGATCTCTTGGTGTCTATCTCCACCACAAGGTCCTTATTAATATATTGCCTGGTTCAAAACTGGTACACCACTACATGTAACAGGTACTTGTGTCCATGAACAAACATTCAAAAGGAACTCCAAAACATGGTAGATATTGGAATTCTTGACAAGTGTGGTGCCTCTGAGTGGGCTTCAGCTTGCTTTATAGTTGCCAAAAAGGATGACCAAGTCATACAAATCTCTGACCTACAATCTCTCGATAAATGCTTCAAATATAAACAATACCTACTGTCTATTGCCCATGATATTATGTTATACATTTCTGGATATAATTATTTTACAAAACTTGATATCTCAATGCAATTTCATACATTTGAACTTGATGAAGAGTCCCAAGAGCTCTGTGTGATCATCACACTTTTTGGGAAATACAAATACAAACACCTACCCATGGGCTTTAAATGAGCTCCTGATTTTGCACATCAAATCATGGAACAAGTTCTTTGTAGACTTGCCATATCTTTGTCTACCTCAATGATATTGGTATCTTCTCCAAATCCTTGGAAGAACACCTCCTAACAGATGAAAAAGTATTATCATATCTTGAAGCAAATGGCTTCACTGTTAACCCCCTCAAATGTGAATGGGCTATCCAAGAAATGGATTGTCTTGGTTATTGTTTGACACCAACTGGCCTCAAGCCTTGGAAGAATTGTGTTTCTACCATTCTTGATCAAGAACAACCATGCAACCTCAAGGAAATGTGCTGTATCCTTGGTGCTTGGTGTCCATACATATTGGCTTATGTGGCCCAAATAAGACCATTTGCTTTAACCCCTCTCTGACATGAATCTGGTAAAAAACCTTTTGTTGACCCTGAAATGGATCAGCCTTCAAAATAATGAAAATTATATTAGCTGCAGATGCACTCATGGCATGCCCCAACCACAACATACCTTTCCATTTATATACCCTTGCTTCCAACTACCAAATAGGTGCTGTTATCATCCAACTCAAACACACTGTTGCATGTTGGTCTTGCAAATTGACTGAAACCCATCAGAATAACCATACAAGTTTTATCACTTAATATTTGTGCATGCTGTTTATGCAAAAAATGTCTAGCTTTTCGTACCTTGCCTCAAATATTTAGCAACAATGAAAAAAATAATTTTTTTTGGCCTCACCATGGCGACAAAATCGCGACCGAAAATGAGGAAGGCAGTGGTTTCATCCAAAACAACGCGGCATTTCTTTTGGAAATACCATGAGGAAGGGCGCTGTGAATTGGTTTGGTTTTTGGTTCACAGCGCCAAATTTTTTAGGTTCTAGTAGTGTACCTCGCACCACCCAATTTTGTAACATATTATTTTTTGCAAGTTTTGTGGCTTTGTTCTGTCTCATGACAGAATATTAGATCATTTTTTGTGAATTTTGTCACAGAAAGAAGTGTTTTATTAGATTTATTCATAGAATTAAGATTTAGAATTAAAATATTAATTTAAATTTGCAAACAATAATTGAATGGAGTTTTAAGCTGATCCTTCATTTCCATCCATGCTGACATGGTCCCCGCTTGTCCAGGTTGCTTTGGCATTTATTACAACCTCCTCTGTTTCCGCATTTATTACTGCCTTGTCCACATTGTTGTGTTTCAATCGTTTTGCCTGTCGTATTTCATCCTCAATATCATTGAGTTTGTTGATATCTATTGTATTTATTGCTGCTTTGAGCTCAATTTTTTGATTGTTGCTTGACAACCCAAAGCTGTGTTTACACCTTGATCTCACTCTTCTGGAGATCATTCAACATTGCTTCATTGTTGCTGCTCCAAATGTCAAAAGAGGGCGGGAGCTTCTTGCTCAAAAGAATCTCCTTCCATTTGACTAATTTGTTGTGTTTGTTTCCCATTTTGGCTTTCGGAATTTGATGCATGAGAAGAAGCTTTTCAAGCTCAATGGCAGATAATTCCGCAACTGGTTTATTGTTGGCAAGAATTTCATTCCCTTCAACAACACATTTCTCCAAAACAATCGCTGTATCCTTCAACACGCAATTCAATAGATTGTATCGCAGTTTGTCATCATTCCTCATGACATGATTGAGCTTCCCAGCTAAAATGTTGCGGGTGTTGTCTCCACCATTTTCATTGTGTTGATTAATCATAACATGTGATTTGAAGGCTTCACATAATGAAGAGTAGATGAAGTCAGGAATGACACTTGGAGTCCCCTGCGTCATTGGAGATTTGCCAGCACGGCCTTCTTTGACATATTTTTGGACTGTCCGAGGCTGAATGTTTGTCCCAAATTTTTTGTTAACATTCTTGCAAACAGCTTGTGCACTCTTTGCATCCAATTCACTACTCTTCTTCCTCTTGACCTCATCTGCATACCAAGAAGTTGCTTGCTTGTGCACTTTTGAATGTTGCTTTTTATATTCAAGTTTGTTTGCTCAATTCTGCTGAGCTTGTTTTGATGTTTTGCGAATTTGTTTCATTTTTGGAATTGGAGGAGGAGTGGTTTCGACATCACTCAAACGACTCACTTGAGATGGTTCCGCATGAATTGACTTTGGAATGGATACAGCGGTAGGGTTGGGAGAAGTAAAGGATGATGAGTCATTTTTATTTTTTAATTTGTTTGATCTTTGGCGGACTTGCTGTTGCAAGCTCTGATTCTTTGCCTCATCATCTGAAAAACCTGTTGCCCTCATGACCATTGGGAGTGTCATTTTTACGGCTTCAGGAAGAGCAACAAACAGCTTTGCTGCTTTCTCCACCCAGGGATCCCTTTTTGGTGGCATCTGAAGAGCTAATTGCGGTGGTGTGTTCGCGAAAATATTTTGCAGACACTTTTTAAATGCCAATGTTACACAAAATATGGGGATGATGACAAAGAAAATTACAAGCGAGGGGTCTACTTTAGCCCTATTGTTCTCGCCCCCTCTAGAGAAAATACCCCATGTATGATATATCAAAATGATGAGAACAAGACAGGCTAGAGTTTAATTTTGTCTGGCTTACGTCATAAAGGGGGTCATTTAAAAGTTATTTGGGGTTAAACAATTTTTTGTGGTCAAAATATAAAATTTGTAATATCTTGCTTGCGAGTCTCTAGCAATAAAACTGGTACCCCAAAAGCCAAAAGTTTGGCTCCAATTCTTCGGTGTCGCCAATTGGTTCAAAGGTGGGGAGCGGGTTAAATTATTAGCTCCGCCCTTGGCCGTAACTCTCTCTTCTTGTTGTGTCCATTGTTCTTTGTGAGCGGGTGGGTGATTGCTTCCACGTGGCCGTGAACAGGTACGTCATAAACGATGGGACCGAACATGTCAAGAATACGTGACTGATGATTGTTGAGAACACTAGTATAGTACCATACTGCCTACCCTTCTTGCATGTCAGTTTTTCTTCGAATGAAATAGAAAGAACGACAAAAGAAATGAAATATTTGATGATTGAGATGTCAAACATGACAACATCTTTATCGTGGTATCATGACAGGGCACCTCGATCGGCTCAAATCACGTGCAATGTGAATGAATCGATTGACATGAAGAATAGAAGATAATAATTTTTTATGGAGTCTAAAGACACCACAGCGAAACCTTCCTTTTGCCTGTGTCAGTGTTTGCGATGAAAAAATGAGAAAATAAAATGATTGTGACATTGGCATCGATTCTTGATTGATGCCTTGTAATAATGCTTCACACTAATTGATCGGCGCAACGAGCCTCATAAAATCTAACCTCCCAACTGACCATAGAGGAAAACCCCAAAAGAAAATTTCACGAAGATGACATCCGCCTTTTCTCATGTTCGATCAATTGCTACACAAACAACCAATTCGGTCAATGCAGTTCAATATTTTCATCGCAACATCTGGAAAGCTGTGGTAGGGAGGAGTTTGAGGAGATCGATGCAGGCTCCTTCTATTCTCTGGTCTAGTTCTAGGTTGAGTGAAACTCCTTGTTCAATTCAAAACGAAGCAATTGACCAAAACTCGAAAGATGTTAACGCCGCAGCCATACTACGAAAAAATTCAAGAGAAGATTTATTCAAACACTTTCGCATGAGTGCTTGTATGAGAGCTATGAAACGAGGAGATGGAGTCCTATCTGAAAATTTTTTTCTCGGAAAAAATACCATTTTGAGTTCAAGAAATGATTACATGCCTCATTTTTATCAAGAAGGTGCAGTGCAGCCAGAGTTTCAACCTCTCTCTGGCATGCCTCCGCAAAAAATTGAAAGAGAAAACTATCAAAGACATTTCTGGAAAGAACGCCAAGAACGTAAGGCAATCGTGTACAATTCCAATGGAAGTTCCGGATCATTGTATCAACACAAACAAATGAATGAAAGCATCAAAGATGACATGGCAGCTGCAGTCCACCGAAAAAATGCGAGAGCAGATCTATTCAAACATTTTCGCATGAACGCTGGATTGCGGGCAATGAAACGAGGCGATGGAGTCCTTTCAAAATACTTCTCCTTCGAAAATAAGTATTTGAATACTCTAAAACAAGATGAACAGTATCCCAAGAAAGTTGAAATTCATCATGAATTTCCTTCTGACGTTCACGCGGCTTCTAAAAGTGCTGTAAGTGAGCAGCTTCGTCATCATTTTTGGAAGAGTCACGAAGAACGCAAATCAATCATAAACGCGAGAGATAAAGAAAATGCGCGTGTTGCCAATAAATCCACTTCCGTTCCTCGAGCCGCCTTGCAGGCCCAGAACAAGATTCCTCTTCCCACCAGTCTGAATGACGCCTACAAAGAATTCTTCAGCAACCGCACTGTCCATCAACCCCGCGCCATGGCCATCACCGAAATCCAGCCACCGTTCAAGATCATCGATGTCAACAAGGCGTGGGTAGATCTTTGTGGGTATTCCAGAGAACAAGCTGTTGGATCGACTATCAAGGCATTGCTTCATGGTCCCGAGACTAACTTGGCAGTCGCGCGAAGTTTGGTTTCGAGACTTGTGGATATCGATGCTATCGACGAGAGTGAGGCGGTTGTGGTGAATTATAGGTCTGATGGTAGAAAGTTCCGCAATCATGTTCGCGTGGGAGCTTTGAGAGATGAGGAGTCCGGAAATGTAACTCATTTAGTTGGAGTCTTTTGCAAGATTGGTGGTAATCTGAATGATGAATTTTATGCTAATGTTTAGACTATGTATGAAAATGCTATTGGGTGTATGTGGTTAAGGGGGGTTTGTCAATGAATAGAATGCAAGGAGCAATAACTGTGATGGTCAAAGGCGAAGAAATATGGTAGGATTGTCTATGATACACATCGCAAAGAAATGTGTGTACGATTGATTGCCGTAAAAAACCGATGATTTGTAATTGTCTATCTCAACGAGTTGCGCACAACCGGAATAAGTTCATTAATGGAATCAATAAATCACTTCATACGAATTAACAAATCCTACGTAGACAAACAGAACAAGAATTATTTGCAAATTCAAATCGTCCCAAGCCATCTGGGGAACAAAACACAATATCCTCCGTGAAAAATCACGCGTCCTCCACAAACCGTAATTTCTTACCAAACTCGACATTCTTTAAGCGGACACATCCAAGAACTCTCTCGGGCAACGTTTGCTCATCGTAACCTTCAAATAGAAACGCTAAATCGACTACAATCATTTTAGCATAACCATTGCATATCCGTATGACACCGGCAGCAACGGCGCTTGATCCAGTATCAATCATAAGTTCAAAGAACCGCTCCCCTTGAAAATAGGATTGCTTAATTTTGTTTCCCATGATTGCTGGAGTGCTACCAACTGCTTTTCGTACCATAAAATTACCCTCAATAATTTGGGGTATCAATTTGAATGTGTTGTCCCGGAAGTTATCATCTTTTGTAAAGAAGAACTGCTGACATAATTTCGAGGAAGGTGTGCCATCAGACCCATCAATCATTGACATGTCATCAACTGCGTAGTAGAACACCATGTGGTAGTGAGGAGGTCCAGGAAGAACGATATTCACAGCAAAAACGAATGGCGGCATGTCTGAAGATTGGCCTGCTAATTTTGCTTCCTTATCTCTTTGCAAGGCTAGTTGAACACGCTCTTTCGGGTGAAGGCACATCCCAGTCATTATGGGAACATCAGTTTCTACAATGTCAACTGCAATGAGACGGAAAAGACTTGGACCAGCATTAATCTTCATTTTATCGTGCTTGTAAGTTTTGCCACGAACACGGAATGAGTTTGCATCAGGTTCGGCCCACCAGTCTGATATTGTTGGGGATGGATGCGTGGAGATAGCACGAGGTGTCAAAGAAACGTCGACGTGGTTGGATACGGCATATGGCAGAGCTTCCGTATTAACATAATTAAGCGTTACATCCGATTGCGCATTATCCCCGTAACTGTCTCGATGAGGCAATTCGGTGCTAGAATATTTGAAGTCGTAATTATGCTCGTCAGGCTCATCATCATCAGACACATCGATGGACTCCGATACTTCAAGGGTAGGCATGTAAATTGAATCACCCGCGTTCGTTCTTTCTCCTCCGCTAGATTGACGATTTTTTAAGGCGGTTCCTCTCGAAAGGCGATTGCTCCGTTTTGGTTCCCTCTCTCGTTTCAACGGGCCAAAATGTTGTGTATCGTCCATAGGAACTGCCACAAAGCGGAGGGTATCTAATGCTTCTCTCACGTCAAGCATTTGATGCAATGCCATAATCGCAAATGCGTCTCCGTAACCCTGATTTCGAAAAAAAGGCAGACATGAATTAGTTGGCACCCACCCGCGAGGGTCTACCTGGACCACCTGACTGAGTAGACACTCATCATTCGCGTTAAAGCGAAGCCCTGTTCCAGAACCCACAGTCGACGCACCAGATCTCCTCTTTTTGCGTTTCAACGGGGCAATTGTGTACACGGAGTGCATTTCTCCTCGAACATATCCTGGGACAGGCGGGCAATCGCGATGCTGTCTAGAGTCAAAATATATCTGGTAGGTTCCGTCATCATCGAACTTCCAAAACCGATCTAAAACAAAATCACGAGGAGCAGTCCACGAAGGAAAAAGATAAAGCGGCCGAAATATCAAATGAATAACATCCAAGTGATCATTCATTGTTTCTATGATTCGAAATGACGCGATTTGACCAGAATTGGGGATTGGAATAGAAGCTGATAGATTTGCACTGAAGTTTGATATTCTTCCGCTGCACATCAAGCACATAAATGCATCAAGTGATTTTGCTTTCAAAACAACGCTCGCTTTGAATGGTGAAAATGGCTGACCTTCCAATCCAACCGCGGAGCGAAACTTCGGCATCTTTGGAAAGGCTGGAGTGGTATGGTTGTTCCCAAATAACAGAGAATGATGATTGGCGTGTTCTTCTCTGTAAATTCGCAAATTTCCTCCACCTCCTAGCGCCCCAAGAATGCCCCACATTGCGATACCCCCTCCCTGGATAGGAACCCATGTAGTTGAAGGTTCGACGTAAGGAGAGGTTCGGTTCGCCGGCGAAAGCATAATGGAATGATCATTCAAGTTTGTTGGGGATAACGCAATCCTCTTGGGAGAAAGCAAGACTCTCCCGCCCGAATCAGACACGACAGAATCAATGGCAGAGTGGCCTTCGTCGACAACTCTCCATTTCCCTTTCTCCTTCTCAACAAATTGAGTTATGCTCTCTACATCCAATTCATCTCCGTCTTCTTCCTTCGACGCGAGCACCAGTTCTTGAATTGCATGTTCTATCGCCGCCTTCCATCTCATCGCCTCTTCATGACTATCGGCACCCAGAATCAAATGAAATGAACGTTGACTCTCCATTTGATAATATTTCCCCTTCGCCTTATCGTAAACTTTGCTACCAACCACGGCTCCACTGCCCCCGGCAGCAGCCGTGATACCCACAAAAACTAATCCTGCCGCCAAACCAATCCCAGCAGTAAGAACCCCAGCTGTAATTGCCGCAGTCGAAACGGCCGCAACCTTTGTTCCCTGTAGCATTTTCTTCTTGAATTTTTGATGGCTCTCCTTCTTAGATAACAGTAACATGACTTTGTTCAATTCCTCTTGCGTCTTTTGTTGGTCTTTAGCGTGTTTCTCAATTTGTTGTGTGTAATGCTTATGAAGGCCTGTTTCATGAGCATGGTAAGATGATGAGTGCTGACCAGTTTGAACATCGGAGGATTTGGAATTGAATGATCTCGTTCCAGACAATGCATAGGCGGGGGTTAGAAGAGCACTCTGGTCTTTCTTTGCGTTGGATGTTGCAAGTGTAGCACTTGATGTCGATGGTTTCAATTGACTTTGGTGTGTGGGGGTGATAGTTCCCTTGCAGGTATCCAGTTCATTTTCGAGAGGAAGGGAAATATCGAGAGGAACTGAGGTGCTTTTAACACTGCTTTTCAAGGAACGTATTGGAGATGATTTCGGTGAAGGATGAATGGAATTCGCTCGATGGGATGAAGACGTGGATGTATTGCGCGCAGAAATAGATTTTGGAATTTTTGTATTGACTTGAACCTTTCCATCGCTGTTAGCACCGACGATCTGCTCTTGCTGCTGCTGTTGTTGCAAGGCCTCGTTTTCACTTTCCGCTGCTACTTGAGCCTTGGCCTGAGCCATGTATTTTTCATTTTTCGATGGTTTGTCATGGGTGGGCCAGGTGATTTGAATGCAATAAAATTGTTGCTTCTTTTTTCTATTTTTGTTAGATTTGGAATCCATGTTTGCTTCATCGTGAAGCGATTCGGCTCCAATACTTGTATCCCTCGATAAGTTTGGTTTTTCAACCACTGGATTAGTTGCAGAACTCTCCAAACCCAACGACTTTAGCAAGAGATCGAATGACGTATATGTGACTTGAGAAACCGTGCATCCCCTCGTTAAAACAAATGTCCCCTTGGCCTTGACATCGTGCATCCTGGAATAATAACTCAACGTCCCGCCCCTCAAGACAAAATACCTCGGCTGTTTTTTGCTGCGGTGTTTCTTTTTGGACACAGTTTTACTCAATAAGTGACTGTTGCTACCCGAGTTCGTGTGGTGCAGCCAACCTTCCATTCTTGTGGTGCCTGCAATTGCCGTGGCAGTGCTGACGCCGGTGAAATTAGGGAAGCTGACGCTTCGTTGGGACATTTCTTCGGTGGCATCATCGTCTCCGGAATCATAAATGTCGGGGACGAGTTGGTCGAGTTCGTCATTGGCGCCATTGGGAGTCGATGTGAACATGATGGCTAAATGTTGATATTATTACATCGGCGACGGTATGTATGAGAGAATTCAGATTCGCACCGCATGAATGATCCGGACGACAGCTATTGTCAGCGCTAGATTGAGAGAGACTTATCGTGTGAACTTATTTTCAAGTTAGGTGATTTCCTGGTAGAATGGCAAAATGGTTGAGGTGAAGGGATCGTCGTCCAGCACATAATAATATTTACTCAAAAAAACTTGGGTGCAATGTTCAGTGAGGAAATAATTCTTGCGGGGACGAGACCAATGAGCAAGAATGACCATCATCTCCAACGATACGAAAGTGTTAAAAAACTCTTTTGGACTCGTTGTATATTATTTTTACCTAGAGAAATTAATATTAATTCCGACG
Organism: Conticribra weissflogii; assembly: GCA_036940025.1. Classification (NCBI taxonomy): domain Eukaryota; phylum Bacillariophyta; class Thalassiosirophyceae; order Thalassiosirales; family Thalassiosiraceae; genus Conticribra; species Conticribra weissflogii. The sequence continues at coordinate 14,311 of JALLPE010000189.1, forward strand.
ATTTTATTTTTTCTTCGGAGCAATAGCTAAGATTCCATTCATCTAAACGTAAGTAAGAATGATTTTTTAATCACGTCTGCCTGTCACTCTGCATGACTATCCTGAACCGTACAACAATATCAATACCATTTATGATTTTTTGATATATTATATCTTATCAACATGCAGTTGGAAGTTATGTTGTTGTTTAGTCTTTTTTTTATATGGGATAATAAAAAACTCACATTGTTCTATTTTTTCTCGAGAGGGCATCCTCCTTGATTTCCCTTCCCCTAACTTCCAGTAATAGTATGATATACCCCCAATTCGTCCGATCAAAATGAGCAATCAACTCCTCCATGCATACAAGTCCGAAGTGATAATTGCCGCCCTCAACAACCGGGCCTTTGCCGTTATCGCCAACGATGATGGCTCAGAGTCCACGGTAGTCGAATTGAAACCTTCAGTCCCAGAGACCAAAGAAAATGATAAAAACAAAGACGGCACGGCAAACAAAACGCAAGGAAAAAAGAAAAATGCGGAAACATCCAAGACGCAGGCAGAAGCAGAGGAAAATCAAAATTTCGCAGACAAAGAATCATCCTGTAACGAAGAAATACAAGCAGTCTGCGTCACGAAAATCGACTCCACGTTTTGGTTCGCAGTGTCGCGTCATGACAAGACTTTGAGTTTGTACTTCATCCCATCCGACTTGAAGCCCGGTGAACATGCAAGAAAGAACCCAGTTTCCATTTACATTATGCCCAAGCGTTCCAAATGCATATCTTTCGGTGTTGTCCCACCGTCGAAGACCGATGGGAAGGCTTGTCATGTAATTCTCGCGGGGGATTTATCCGGCGATGCCTTTGCCTATCCTGTTCCCATTTCCGACGCCGCTGAACGAGACAGCAAAAATGTAGAGACTGCGTCGGCCAAACCCACCTCCACTCCGAGGCGATTGCTGCTGGGTCACACTGCTTCCATGTTGACGGGATTGCAAGTGGTCCCCAACGACGAAGGAGGTCAATTCATTCTCACCTCGGACCGGGATGAAAAAATCCGCGTGTCACATTTTCCCAAAAGTTACGTCATTCACGGCTATTTGTTAGGACACACAGCGTTTATTTCTTCCATGGCTGCAGCGGCCGTGTCTTCTCCGTCAATGGAAGGAGGTAATAAAAAGAAGACCATTTGCCTGACCGGAAGTGGCGACGGAACAGTGCGACTTTGGGACTATCAGCAATGTAAGGAAATTGGGATGGTTCCGATTGTTCTCAAGCAAGGTTTCGAAGATGACGAGATGGATGACGTCGAAGAAGCAAATGACGAGGACATATCTGAATTTATGGACAATGGGGAAGAAGAAGGAAAGAATGGCGAAGGTCTCGTGGAAGGTGAGGTTGACGACTTCGAAAGGGGTGAAAATGAGGAGGATGCAGAGGACGACGAAGGAAGCTGTAATGCACATACTATCGCTGTTCCGATTTCGGTCGCGCTTAGTCCAGACGCCCAGTATGCGATTGTAGCCCGTGACGGCATCACGTCGCTTGACATTCATCCAATTCCACCTCCTCCACCAAAATCTTCTGCATCACCACTCTCGAAACTCCTGCCATCCTACATGGTTTCTCTTCACAAAAAGCAAACCGTGGAATGCCCGTCTCAACCGTTAGATGTAAAATTCCTCTCGGATGGCTCTGTTCTGGTATTGGTCAGAGAACCAGACTACCTTATTCATTATCGTCCTCATTCTTCGGATAACGGAGGAAAGCAAACTTCGGTATTTGAAAGCCTTAATTCCACATCTCCATTTGCCGCACTTCAAAAGATGGCCCAATTGGAAAATATTGTTATGCCAGAAACGACTCTTGAGAAAGACAGATCTGGTGAATGGAAAATGCGAAAGAAAGAGGATAGGAAGGAACTTTCCTTGGCCCAATGCGCCGCCAGAAACAAGTCTGGTGAAAATGATGATGATGCAAATGCAACAAAGACAGATGATCGACTTCATTGGAATGATTCCGGGAGGAGAGAAAAGGCAAGGCTGGCAAATCAGAGGAGACGAAAGCGCAAGAGAGATATGGCGAAAACCAACGATGAGAAATAGAAAAACGCAGAGAAAATTCCAATGCAAAAGAAATAGTTAGTAATTGAACAAGCTCTAGACTATGAACCACAGTGAAAGGAAAATAGTACCTATTACCCCTGTGATAAATAGGCGCTTTATATTCATCTATGGAAGGAAAATGACGTCACAGTCTTGAGTATTCAATAATTTAATCTCTCAATCAAGAGTCTAATGTATTCGACACTCTCTAATAGGTGACATAATTTTTGGTACAGTTTCATATGCACGCTTGTTACATTCCTTATTTTACTTTGCAGTCCAAAACTGCCACTGCCATGGACACTCCTGCCTCTCCCAATGTAAACTAAGCATGCAGTCCTACCCCAACACACCTTGGGCTGGCTGACATGAATTGATTAGACTCAGAAACAACCAGCAACACAGATATTACAATTGTTATGAAATGTGGCCAATTTTTATCCAATGACATGGTAGCAAAAATTGATGTACGAATTAATTCATTAATTTCAAGCCAAGTGCTAATTTTCTAGTCCCCCCCTTGCTGTCCTGATGTGTTTGGTTGATTGCTGTGTTTATGACTTTTTGAAACAGTATTTGAAGCCATGGGCTAACAATATCTGGGATGGCAGCATAGTGGTATGCTGTCATGATCTATAATTATATCAGCAGGATAAAGTTCCCCCCAAAAGGCCCTAAGGGTGTTCTGCCAATGAAAAAGGTGATTGGGAAAGGGGGGGTAGTTGCAAATGAACTAATGTCCTTAAATTTTTGTGTTTCAATGTTGCATGACAATAATATGTTTCAAAAGAGATGTTACAGAGGTGCCCATTGTTAACAGCTGTCAAGTAAGGTTTTTTATGATAGACATTGCAGAAAAAAGCTATATCTTGGATTCTATATGAATTCATAGGCACTATAACACATGAATCAAAAGGGAATTCAGTACCACATCCAACTGGCTTCAAAACAGAATAATACAACTAAGCATTCCCATAGAGGGATTACAGGAGAGGGTCAAATATAACCCTATTTTTTACAAAACAGGGTTTGTATCTTGTGTTGCACGTGAATACCCTGTATAGTACATGTACTCATTTTCTCTGTTGAAATAACCAAATCCTTTCTTTTTCTATCTGTTAATATAAACTATTTCTCTTTAGAATGTATCTGACAATGACTTCATAACTTTCAAATGTTTCTAGGCAAATATTTTTATATTTTGATTGGAAATGATGACAAAATAATGTTTGTGTGACATAACAAATGGATTTGTTTTTAAAATCATAAAAAAGTGTGATGTTTGACAGCATTTTTTATTTTGAGATATCTGAGTCATATGACATTGCTTATTTTTGTATGCATTTTACAATGTTTGTGATGTGATCCATCACTTGAACCTATGCTAACCAATTTCAAAACAAAAAAACATTTTCAAATATTCAGAAACAGAGCATGAAAGTTGACTCAGTATACTGATTCTGCTGGAAAATCATCATTAAATTTTGGACACCAAAAATTTGCATTACAAATTCCTTGATTTTGGATCTCAAATTTAAGGGGTGAATCCCCTGGGAAATTTTTCACCTTTTCATTATGTTGTTTTTTGGCTGTTTTGATCTCATAAAATTAATTTGGGGTAAACCACATGACCCCCCTCCACCACAACATCACCATCAATCCATCAAATAAAAAACTGAATATTGCTGTAAATGGTGATCATCCCCACTCATATTCCAGTAGCAAGCACAGCTCACAAAAATTGCTTTGTTGTAGTGACTGAGATGGGTGTGGCAGCATCCAATGCATCAACCAGTACAGGCATGGTGTTGGGAATTAGGGGGAACTGCTGCACCAAAGAAACAAAAATTATATGCTGTATTAACAAACATTGAGTCGTTTTCCAAAAATGTCACTGAAACATCAAATTCAGTCACAGAAATCCACTCATCCTCTTCTCTGTCAGCAACACTATGACACCCAAAAAATGAAAAATTTCTTTTTTGCCTCCAATCCAGTTAATTCATTCCAATAAAATACCTTCATCTTGATCCATCGTCTCAGAAGTGTTCACAATAACCAATGTTGCTCTGCATCCATTAAACTGTATCTGGGATAACAATAAAAAGAAAAATGTGAAGATGAATATGATGATGAGAGTATGAGATGCATGTGGTATAAAAATTCTTCATTGGTTGGCATGCAACAAATATGACAAGCCATTTATTGAAGTTGCCAAAGGGGACTTGGTACATGCACTAGTATTATTCTAAAAGAGCAATGCAAATGGTACCAAGATTTTCATTACCAAAGAGCTGAAAGAAAAGGAATGAAGAAAATAGGGACACATAAGATGTTGACTGCTTTGACTGATCAACATCATTCTGCTGCTTTGATGCTTACTAAGTATCAGAAGAAACAAGAGAAACCCACACTTGTTGAGTTGTCTGTGGTCTCCTGTAGAGGTGTCTTGCAAAAGTCTGTTGCTGTTGGATAGAGAAGTATGGGATGATGGATATCACAAAATCTAAAAACGCTCTGTTGGATATGGCCATTGTGGACTTTTGCAATTGTGAGAACTTATCTGATATGGCTATTGAGTCATATTGCTTTCACAAGATATAAGATCTTGGAAGTTGCAAAAGTTGTTGGTTCAGGGTTCACCCCTCCAAGTAGGAAGAAGACTGAATGTAATTTTTTATTTTGATTTTTCCAACACTGAATATTCTGAGATTTTCTACACAGATGCACTGTGAAATCTTCGCATTGAAACACATATAAACTTAACAGGGTGGAAATAATGACTCAAGCCTCAACATTTGAATTATGCTGGAATGATGATTGTTTCACTATTAAAGACATGCCTCTAGTCAATGAGATGGTTATGTGTGGTGATGCAAGCCCTGATGTTGAGTCTATTTGCATTTGTACCGCTCACATATCTGAGGGTGGAAAGAAAGATGCTAAATGCTATGTACATGCCTCAAATATTTCAGGATAAAGTGAACAAATTTGGTATTGATGACAGAACCACAGATGTATACGTCTTTGATGGTGTATCCAATATTCAGAAAGCAGGCCAAATTCTGTGTCAAATCTTTCCCAGGGCACATTGCTTTCATGGTGTCAAACATGTTCTGTCCCTATTTTCAGTGAACTCTCAGCGTTGAAGACAATCCAGATTTCAATATTGTATTTTTTGTTTATGACAATGTTGCAAAGCTGACAAATCTAGCAGTCCCTTCAATGTGTTTGAATCAGGGGCTAACCATGGGATCCATTTGCAACTTAATACTCATGCATTAGCAGTGAACAATGGGAAAAAGGTTGGTCTTTTGAGAGGGGCAAAAATTTGGTTTGCCACTTGATTCTACACCCCTCATTCCCTGCTCTGTCAAAAGAAGGATATGTTGGAAACTGTTCACAGTATCTACTTTGCAACACTAGCCTATAATGATGAGAATGATTTGTCTGTCCAAGACATTGAGATCAGTCAATTTTGGAGTACAATCTATTGTCTACTGAGGGCCATATTTCCTGCATTGAGTGAACTTAGAGACTGTGACACAAACAAACTTGTCATGGACATGAATTATTATTTTTGTGATAGAGCTGGGAATGCTTTGCTGAGATCTAGCAGTCTCATGAGTGATCATTTAGTATTTGGTTTCAAAAGGAGAAATTTTCTGAGGGAGTAGATTATGAGACAGAGGAGGTGCTTGGTGCAACAAAAGATGATCTTAATGAAAATTGAATATGAACATTTGAAGATATTGGTAAATGAAAGGTAAAATTTGATTTTTATTTTAATTACCCGATTTCTTCTTTCACATTTTTCACCACTGTGACAGTGACTCTGTTGGCAATGATGAAGAATAAATGTAAGGACATGATTTCCTAATCTTAGCTTGATGGGGAAAGTAGAGCAAGGAGCTGACCCATGATAATTCTGTTGCTGTCTGGGACTTATCAGTCCAACCCAGAATCCAACCTTGCTTACTTGTATATCTCAAAGACTCTCTGCTGATTGAGCAATTTGTGGTGAAATTGTACAAAAACCTTGTCCCAACTTAAACATAATCAATGAGTCTATTGAAGATATTGTTGACATGGTTTGGACAATATTCAAGAATTTCCAATCCATTAGATCTTAATTGAAGACTCATGGCCGTTTTTCCACAAAAGATGCATTTGAGGGACAAGTGGTGTTCTAGCATTTGGGATGAGGTGTATCATTGCCTTACAATCAAGTTTTTGGATTTATTGTCTTTTTATTCAGATCACATCAAGCTCCTAGGAATTGGGGCTGGTGAGAGGTCGTGGGATGATGTGGAGACGCTTGAAGATAGGAAGAGGTCAAATTTGCATGATGACTCTGTTGAAAAATATGTAATAACTTAGACCGGCCCATTCCAAACCAGGGGTTTGATGGTTGGTCTGAGGGTTAGGAAAATGAATTGAAGAGGAAGAAGTGCCCAGTAGTTGCAGTAAGATACTTAACCAAGTACAAGAATCTTTCATGTGATTATTGCAATGGCCAAATATTCACAATTTATGAAAGAAATTGTAAATTTTGTGGAGGCAAAACTGGTGTTTGGCAAATTTTTGGAATTTGTGCTGATGAATATGTTGACAACATGCTGTTTTGTCTTTGTTTTCTAATGCTATGATCAGTCAGTTTGGTATGAGCATATGCCTCCACCTGGAATTCTGAATGAAAAACAGTACGACCTTTAAGCTTTCAGAAGACAATTCAATATATTAGTTACATGTTTTTATTGTGTTTTTGTATTGTTTCAAACATTCTGAACATCATGGTATCTGTTTTAATACATGAGAAAGCTTTTAAAATACTTTTCATTCTTGAGATAATGATGTATCACAACAATTTCGTCCTTCAAAGTTTCTGTCAAACCCCTATGACACACCCTTTGACATCATTCTGTGATGTGTGATGATGCATAAAGCCACTGTAACTGTGATGCAATGTGCTCTTTGAAATGTCAAACTGTGATTCCAACTAAGCTTTGAATCACATTAGATGAAAAGATATCCTTTATCACAAAATTTATTTTATTCTATTGCAATTAATTGCTAGTTTCATTTGCACGGGTCACCCTCTCTAAATTTCAGACTATTGGAAAATGTTGAGCTGAAAGATGAAATCAATTTTGAGATTTTGATATTTTGAGATAAAAAGAAAAGTA
>JALLPE010000190.1:0-21640 GCA_036940025.1 Conticribra weissflogii
AGCCTTTGTGGCTAGCTCTGTACTTATTTTTTGTTGGTTGTGAATCCACAACAGGGTTGTTCTCTGCAATGCTGTGTAAGGGTAAGTTGAGAATGATCTTGAAGAGATCAGGGTCATTGTTGTTGTTGAGGCCTGTAAAAGTGAAGTTGAAAAGACAACATGAACAATCTCTCCCACTGGAATTGGTGACACATCACAATGTAGTAGACATGAAAATGTATCAGCAATTTTCATATTCCTTCCTGGAATGAGAGAGTATGGTAGGATATGTTGGAGTTTTGTGATAAATTTATATGGAAAGACAGCACTAAGAAGCATGGAGCAGAACTCTTCAAGGACTATGACAATGGAAACAAGTTCTTTCTTCATGGTATGGTAATTTTGTTGGGTTTCAGTCAATTTACAAGACCAATACTTGACATGCCTTTTTTGTTGGATGATAACAGTGCCCATTTGATAGTCAGAAGGATTGGTATAAATGTAGAATTGTATATTGTGTTTGGGGTGTGTCATGAGGACATCCACACCCAGGATGGTTTTCATTATTTTAAATGCATTGTCAGTTTCTGGTGTCCCATCAAAGGTCTTTTTATGTGATTCATTTGACAGTGGTGTAAACAAATTTGCCCATTTTGGCCACATCAGCCAGCATGTGATGACAGCACCAGAAAAACGTACATTTCCTTGATGTTGCATGGTGGTTCCTGCTCAAGGGTGGAAATAATTTGTTTCTTCCAGGGCTTGAGGCCAGTTGGTATTAACTAATATCCATGTCAATTGGTTTCTTGGATGGCTCATGCACGTTTGAGGGGGTTAATGGTGAAACCATTTTTCCTTCAAAGTGGGATAGAACTTAGTCATGTAAGACTTGATATTCTACCCATATGATGTCAAAGACACCAAAATGATCAAGTTACACTTCAACATTGTGGAATTTGCATAGGACTATTTCCATGATTTGTTGTGAAAAATCAGGGGCACTCTTTAGGACCAGGAAGTGCTTATATTTGTATTTGCAAACAGTGTGATAATTAAACAAAGTTCTTGGGGCTCTTCATCAAAATCAAAAGTATAATATTGCATTGAGTTATCAAGCTTCATAAAATACTTGTATCCAAAAATGCATCATGCCATAAAACATTTGGTACTTCTTGTACCAATATGTTCTGCTTTAGATGGTTGAATGATGTTTGGAAAGTTTAACTTACCACTATGGAGACAGCAAAAATTGCACATATCAACTTAAGGAATTAATGGTCTGACTATCCATTTCCCTCATCATCCACATGTCATCTTCTAGAGTATATCTTACTGAACACTCTATGTGATACAAATCATGAAGATCAATTCAGATGGAAAAAAGGCACAATGAGAAATGTGATTTGAGCCTAACATTTTGTGCATCATATTTATTATTTTCATGTTTTTAATCATTTGTGCAATTCAATGTTAGTTTGAAATGTTGTAGGCATGTTATCAGTACATCTTAGTGTTGGATGGACAATGTGAAATATCAAAAAAGAGGTGTCTGTCTTAAACATAAAGCCAATTTTGCACTACTAGGTCATGCATCAATGGCTTGTTGTACTTGCAAATTGTGAATGAGAGTGTATCAACAAAGAAATATTTCCCTTCAACAAAATGCCAATTATGTGTTGTGGATACAATGATGAAATATTGATATTTTGTGAATTTTTAATTGAATTATGTTATGGCATTAATCTATTGACAGTTGTTTTATGTGGGAGGTACCATAGTATAACCAGAGAAAACACGTTCTGTTATTTTTCAATTTTGAATAATTTTTGAGCTCTTTGGCACAAGTGGAGTATGAACAAAAAAGAAACATTACTCTTGGAAGTGCTGATTTATTTCCTTAAAGCTTGGTACTTTTGGCACCTTTATCTTACATGTTCCAAAATTGAATTGTGTCTGGTGTATTGGCCTTTTAGCCCAATGCAATTTACTACATTTTCAATTTAGATATCCTTTTTGAATTTATACGTCATTGGATCTTCAATGTGAACCCAGATATATATCCACATTTTGGCATAACTAAGAGAGATCTTGCTTTTCTTGGCAATGTGGCAAATCCCAAATGCTTTTAAAAAAGATATTGGAGGGAATGATACCATTTTATGATCTCATCTTGGAGGCTATACGCCTCTATGAAATCAAGTGTCAAAAAATCAATGGCTAGTAGTTCTTTTTGTTGGGAAAGAAGATTGCTGGCCAGAGTTCTTTTGTAATTGATGGTTGCCTATTTTAATCTTTATAACTCTACAGTTTCTCTTTTTCTAGATATTGATTTCTGTGTATTTAAGTGGACAATTTTGCAGTGATAAAAATAACACAAGCAACAATAGTTTTGTGAGAGATGAAATGACAAGTGTTGGATGTACATTACAAGACAGGTATGTTGTATGTTGATGAGTTTGTCAATAGGAATTGTTTTTCAATATCTGTCTTGGTCCCACTTAAGATGGTATTACTTGCCATCACCCTCCATTGATGTTTCATCTTTTGCTTCATGTACCTAGTGTTGATGACGGCAGTGGGTGTAGCTAATGTTTGAAGCATGTATAGATGGCTGAGAATGGTGGTAGTGGACAGTGTTGTCTTCCATGAAATATAAAAGACTAACATTACTTGATCCAGTATGATCAATGACTGAATGCACTGACAGACACAGGGAATGGAGTAGTTGCTGCATTGAGAATTTAATGGACACATGATGCAGCAGGTCTGTGCGCCAATATCAGTTTTGAACAACTGGCAGTCCCAGGTAGCATGAAAATGAGTACCTTCCTAACCATGTATCAGCAGATTGACATGCCCTTATGCTGGTATGAAAGTGGATGAAGACCTCTTTAAGGTAGCAGGATATGCTGCCATGAAAGGTTAAAGTATGATTGAGTAGTGGAGGGGAAGAAAATGTCCGAATCTGTGTTTTCACGGCTTTATCATGCAGTGATGACGCTTGTGATAACACATGGGTTGCTTATTTTTGCATTGTAATTTGGCAATGAGTGTTTGTTGAAACGTTTGAGCTGCCAAATAGGTCATGGTCAAAATCATGATGTAAAAATGTGGTAGTGTTGACAGTTGGGCTGGCCATAGCTGTTAAGTGTCACGTAGTGAATGATAATCAACAACCATATCGATTCAAACTGAGATTAGTACGCCGTGGACTTTGACAAGTCAATGGTATCTCCGTACTCTTTATTGAAATGAAGAAAAACAGTGTTCCTCGGTTGGATAAATAATTTTGATGGACAACTGCAATAACTAATAATGCTGACGTTTTGATTCTCATCCCGTGTTAACAAGTTCTATCGTTTACTCATATGTGCGGTCTTTGGGTTACGATGAAGACGGTTAGCATTCTTGCTTAGACATTTTTTATATTTTATGCAAGCAGCATTTTAGGAGTGACTCCTTCACAAGGAAATAAAATTCTCCTACATTTCTATTCTCATACTTCGTTGCCACAAAATACATATTCCAACAACGGTAAAGGTCATCCAGTGAGCAAACGTAGATTGTATTGCAAGATGAGACAATTACTCGAGGGCAGTGGCTCCAGCGACGATCTCAAGAATTTCTTGGGTGACGGCGGCTTGACGAGCACGGTTGTATTCTTGGCTCAATCTCTTCGAAAGGGCCCCGGCGTTGTCGCTGGCGCTTTGCATTGACTGCATACGAGCGGCGAGTTCGGAGGCAACAGATTCTTGGAGAGTACGGAGAATTTGTCCATTAAGATAGAGAGGAAGGATGGAGTTGACAATTTGAAGAGGGTCTTGCTCGAAGATCATATCGTTGGGGAATTCCTGGGGCTCGGCGGCTTCGAGCTCCTTGCGCTCAACCCCGAAGTCCCCTCCAGAGGACGTGAGTTGGAAGACCTCGTCTCCTTTTTGGCTGATTTCAGAGGCGGAGAAGGGAACAAGAGTGCGAACTGAGGGGGTGGAGGCGATCAAGGAAACGAACTTGGTGTACATGAGTTCGACGGCATCGGTCTCTCCGGAGAGGAAAGAGTTGATGATTTCCTCAGAGATGGCAAGGGCCTCCTTAGAGTTAGGATTCTGTCCGCAGTCGAAAATCTTACGAATGGGGTATTCACGGCGGCTGAAGTATTTAGCTCCCTTCTTTCCGATGAGAATCATATCGCAGTCGATGTTTTGTGCAGTAAGTTCTTTGTAACGAGCTTCAGCCTTCTTGATCATCATGGAGTTGTAACCTCCGCACAATCCACGATCTCCAGTGATAACGACAAGAGTGACCTTGTTAACCTCACGTTGGGTGAGAAGGGGAAGGTCCGCGGCCTCTCCTCCAAGACGATTGATAAGTCCTCCGAAGACTGATTGAAGGGTCTCAGAGAACGGACGGGTGGCGAGTACAGAGTCCTGGGCACGACGCACTTTAGCAGCGGCGACGAGTTTCATGGCACTGGTAATCTTTTTGGTGTTGTTAACAGTAGAGATACGGTCGCGGATCGCTGAAATAAACAGAGAAGTTTGTAACCAATTGTTAGAGCGGATTGTCTTCAAAAGACATCCTACGCAAAAAAGTTTAGTCTTCAGCACACGCTTCCACTTGACTGGCAACAATCTGTGTTCCTCCTCGAAGTACATTTCCCATGCCGAGAAACTTCACCATTTTTGAGTAGTTTTCCAACTAGGGGCATGTTGTTGAGTAGACGAGCCTCGCTTCTGTAGCTTCAGGAGATCAAGTCGGCCAATCTCAACTCACCATTGGCCTTTCCATCCATGACAATGGTGGCTCGTCTGTTACGGTGAGCATTTCCGCTCTTGGTGAAGACATTGTGAACAGCGCCACCGACAGCAGGAGAGCTTGTGGTGAAAGCAGCGGGGGAGGTGGTGAAGGCGGTGGCGGTGGCAAGGGCCGCGGCGACGCAAAGGAACTTCATGGTCATCTGCTGTTCTCTTCTGCTTGTACTGGATTGCGCTCTGTTACAATGTGCGAAGTTGGGGGAACCCAGTCTTCCAATTTCCTCGACGTAGCACGCTGTTGTTTCCTCATCGAGGCGAGGCGGCTGTGCTGCCGGCCTGCGGGTCACACAACAACGACATTCGTCCGAGAAGCGTGCAAACGCACAAACGAAAGGCGACGGATTTTCTGTGCCCACTTACGTACGTTGCAAGCACGAGACGTACGTGTACAAACAAAATCCCTTCCGGCTTCAATTTTGATAGTCTTTTTCTCCATAATTCCATGAATCTCCTCTCTTTGCGTTAGTAAACATCATATGATACGTTCTCTTGACACACAACAATACGTACAGGGGTACGTTTCTCCACTATCGTGGGTCTCAAGAACGATTGGTCATAATCGACTACAGACAGACGATTTGGCAGAACAATTTCACTCTTGAAAATATTATTATTATAATAATATTATTAAATATATTATTGTAGTACTAAAAAGAAAAATCTTAGTAGGAGATATTTCAACCCACATAATATATTGCTGAAACTTATTGATGTTAAATAATGGAAAGATGCACCAAAATCATTCAATGCAAGAGAAATAAATTTTAGGATGATAAAATCAATCAGTCAAGAATTCATTTGTAAAGATGCATCTTTCATAAATGAACTCATATGGGGGCATTAACAAAATTTTGTGCACTATCATCTGATAGGTCTGGCCCTATATATTCATTAAACTGAGTAGTTGAAGTGAAGGATATAATTTTAGAATTTCTTGCATGAGTTGCATACAATCAATTTAGTTCCACCATTGATGTGTGATATTTCCAGCAAATGTTTAAGAACATTTGCAACTATTTTGAATTTGAAACTAAAATTGGATAAACTAAATATTTCACTTCTTCAACTAATCAATGAATCCCAACAGTTTGTCAGACCAAGCCCTCATGTGCAATAAAAGTGAAACCTATCTTTTTGTTATCACTATGATCTTCTTCATGTTTAATTGTTAAGTCTTGCACTTGTCCTTGAAAAATCCAAGACAATTTCCATTTTTGGCATTTATGCTTCCAACAATCATATTGCAATTCAAATTCAAATTAAAAATGTGTTAATATTTGCATTTGTGGAATCTCCATCAAAATTCAAATTTTATCCACTGAATCATGTGTTCTATTGAATTACATTTTGATTGCACTTTGGGAGGGAATCATTTGGATCTGATCAATCTTATGGTACTAAATCCATTTTGACAGCCACCAGTAAAGTCATAGCACAAGCATCTTGATTCACATTAATTCTTTTCAAATTTCCAATTCTGTTCATTTATTGATCTTTTATTTTCCTTTGAAGGTTTGAACTCCTACAAGAAAATAATATGATGTATGAATGAATTCTTTTTTGTCCAAAAAAAATCAGCTTTCTGCTCCCATATTCATGAGAGACTTTATGGATGTCAGAAGAATATCTGTGACACTGAAATCAATTCCATTAAATCAGTATTTTATTCCCCATTACTTGTTTCATTCATTTCATGTTTATTGACGTTCAATAATTTTCTGTAAAGAATAGTCTTTAATAGTACAGTTTCTATCAAACAGTTAAATCAGCATGTTGAATTCTTTTCTCAAATTCACGGTCAGAACATTCCAGAAATAAAACAGAGACAAGTATATGTTGGCTTACCCATGCTGTGCGCCAAAATATTCAAGAATGATTCAAGAGGTACATTGAGTGCCATTTTGAAGACTGGGTCTTATCCATGATTTCAATTGATAATCAACCATTCTATATTCTCTTCCTATATCTTATTATGAGGGATATTTTCATCTATTCACATAAAATGTTCTCAGGCATAGCTGATTTAATATCCTTTACACATTTCGTGGTGGATTTTTATTTGCAAAAGAATATTAGAATACCACATTTGAGTTGCATACAATTAAACTGAAACCTATTAGGCACTTGACACAAGAGAGTCAAATGTACTATATCAAGAACATTCACAATTCTTACATTATTCAAATTATTATTGCAGTTTTTACTAAGCCAAGAATTATTACATTGAATTCATCATGGTGTGTGCCCTTGATCTTCAATGTGCAAACTTTCTCTCTTTGCTGCTTACTGTTGTGTGTTTTTTGGCAGTGTTTGGGATATTTTTGTCATGGATTTGATGTTTTATTGACAGGACATGAACTGAAATTGTGTTGAACTTGGTATGTAGGAAGAATTTATGGTGCTGTTTCACATTAGACATTCTTCCACCCCTTGATTTGCAGGAGGAAGGAATTTACACTTGAGTTTGTCAAGTTAGAGTGCTTACAAGCATCAAGTGTTGATGCATATGTCAAGGAATATCCATGGTTTTGGCTGTATCAACATTGGCATCAACATCCAACTGGCTTGTAGTTTGTCTCTTGATCCCAGAAAATGATACAATATATCTTCTTCCAAAGCTAACAACCATCTATGCTGAGAAGCCTTTGTCAACAATTTTTTAAAATATTTTCCAGTAGATTAATTCTGACATCCAGTCAGCTGATGAAAATAGTACCTATATCACTTTAATATCATCTTTAGTTTGTCAGTGCTTCATTTCAGTATGTGCAAGGGAAATTCACACTCAAGTGTCCTCCTTTGATGATCCCAAATATTGTCAAATATATATTTTAAAGTAATGAAGAGATACTTGCATCGTTTTATTTATCAGGAGCATGTTAGGATCAGTATTGGTATCTGAATCATCCCAAGGTATGCAGACATTCTACCTCATTTGAAAATGAATTTTTTTGATGGGTAACTCAACATGCAATCATGGTGACAACTTAGAAGAGATATTTCAACAACATTGGTTGATATTATGATAACATTTTGTGTCATTTGATACATAGGATGGGATAGAAAAATGAAGTCCAAAATTCAGTCCTATCTCAATTCCTTGAAAAAATATGTTCAAACCATCAATATGATATTATGAACTATCCTGATTAAAAGAAGTTAAAGTTTCTTATGCTTTCTTGAACAACCCCTTGTAGACAAAACAGATCTTAATCAATCCTATATAAATCAATGCACAACAATTTAATTCTTTTTATTGACATAGAAACAATGGTCCATGTGAATATTATTTTTAAGGAGTGTGTCCATAGTATCAGATTATATGTCATATCTCGTTCTCTTTCTCAATGGCAATTGTGAGGAAAAGGTTCAACATCAGTCTATTTTTCAAGCCACTCTAGAAACGTAACTTGATAGGTAACTACATCTTGCAATGTTTGATATTTCATCGAAGCGGTCCCTGAAGAGTAGTTGTGGAAAACTCCAAAGTTGAAATGCATGCGACAAAAATAAACACATTATTTGAAATCGCCATTGCGCCACCACTCATTACTGGTGATGTTATTCCTCCTGGGGCCACTACTTTTCTCTAGATCTTCACAGTATGAGTCAATGTTGCCTAAGGACAATCTATCAAAATGATATTACACTTCGAAACAAAATTTACCATAACCATAATATTAAGTAATGTTATAACAGAAATCTTCCCTCGACGTCATTGTCACAAGTCAATATACCTTTCATGGCGATGGGCTGGGACGGCGGTTTGAATTAGACAAGCGCCCTATAGTACGACGGAACAATCTATTCGTGAATGACGGAGACCGGTTGATATCCGTCTGAGGCAACGGAGCGGTGGCACTACTTTCGAGAGAAGTTGTCCCAGTCCTGGCTGATCCATGTTCTGACGACGCTCTCGCGCTTGCATGGTCTCGGGTATTGTTGAGTACAGGTGCCAGGGTGATGGCTTGTGTGACGCTATCATCGTCGGTGACAGTTCCCTCGTTGTCGAGGGGATCATTGTTGAAAGATGTACTGAATGGACGATCGGACCCATCTGCCACATCCACGTCACTTTCCTCGTCGTGGCAGTCCACGAATTGTTGAGTCAAGCTGATGCAGCTATCCTCTAGGACTCCCTCAGTTTCGATGTCGTTTTCGGCATCGTTACTTGTCGAAGTGCCATGAAGATTGATAGGAGATGGCGATTGGGTATAGAGCTCAGAAAAGAGATCATGGTCTTCGTCGTCTTGTCGGTTTTGCTCGTCAGCTGTGTCAGTGACGCGTTCAAAACCGGATGAATTGCCGCTAGACAAAGCACCCACATCAATCGCAGTGGCAACAGGGATAGTAGTTGCTGTTGTCGTCGCTGTTGTAGGAGATGTTCCTGCACCACCTCCACCGAGACTGAAGCTATTCATTCCCGGCCCTGTCACGATCGCGTGAATATGAATGTCAATTCCAGGACCACTTCCCGAACCGCCACTTCCTCCTCCAACGCGTATGACTCGCGGACTATCTGAATTTCCTTCATCGTTGCCATCCGAAGAACCGCTGCCACTGCCGCTGCCACCGCCAGCTTGAGATAGATATGATGCAAGAAGGGATGATCCGATCGGGTCACGTGTGGAAGTCCTCTCTGTTCGACTTTCGCCGCGTGTGGTGTTGACCATCCCGTTGATGTAATCCGTTAGGTCCGGATCGTTGATCGTGTCATTTTCCGCATCTGCATCCGCATCCGCATCCGCATCCGCATCCACATCCGCATCCGCAGAAACAGACGAGGCAGGATTTGCAGTTGCACTCTGATTGATCGCTGACGTCGGCCCTTGTCCGTCGGCTGCATCTCCGGATCCAAAAAATAAATGCGATGCCCTCGAACCAATGCCATTATTGGATAGTGCTTCCGTTCGCGATGGTGTCCCCCGAGTTGAAGGAAGTGAATCTGCCAAAGCGGCGATATGAGGGGCCGCATCAGTGAGAGTTCGGCCGAGTCTGTCGATCAGAGGTGCCAATTGGCGTAGACGTGCGCAATCCAATTGAGAACGAGGATCAGCACGACGATAAAGGGTTGCTAGGGACTGGTTGGAAACATCTGACGAATCGTCCCCCATTGAATTGATGATTGTTTCAATTCCGTGATTTGGTAGACGCCAGGGAAGGTGGGACGTGTCAGTATTGTTGGACGCGCATACTTCGGAGGAAGCTCTGGAATTTGCCGGCATTGCAGCAGAGATGACGTTGTTCACGGATGTTATCACCCTTTGAAGTTCAGGAAGCAGCGATGCCCGCTCCAGTTCGTCGTCCTCGTCCATGATGTGAGTTGCCGGTGCTGCTTGAAATATAGCTTGAGGAGTTGGAGAGGCATGTTGGTTCTACAAAAGAGTTTACGAGAATAAAGAACGAAAGAGAGCACAAGTGAGATTTTTCCAAAAAATCTTTCGAATTCTAAAAGTGCAACATCCTAAGCAAACGCCACGGCACTCACCGTATTACGATGTCTGGTTCTAGTTCGAAACGGACGAATCCTCTCCGAATCGCTCCTAATCCACTCATCCCACCTGTGAGGCCACCCATTGTAATGAATCAACAAAAGCTGCACGCCCTCGTTATCGTCTCTCTCGCGATACCCCTCATCCATTAACCCAAACGAATCATTGCCCTCTACCCCATCCTCGGATTCAGGACGCGGTTCCAACAGGAGACGACGCCGTCCTTCCAAATCGTTTGCGCTGACGACTGCGTCGGGTATGCGACGGCGGAATCGACGGCGGGGGGTGAGTCGGGTAGACGGCCGAGGGGAGGATTCAGAGCTTATAGTATAATGGGGGAGGATATCGGAGGGAAGGACGATGTCGACTACAGTGGCTTCGAGCCATTGGTTGACTGTATCGAGGGCGTCCAGCCATTGCCCTCGGTACCATTGTCGGTGACTCTCGAGGGGGGATCTCACCGTGGTCAACGGGGTGGGATGAGGGGTAACGTTCGTTGAAGCTGGAGAAGAGAAAGTCGCTTCGGAATCTAGTGGCAACAAGTCTTCGGTGGCAGAATCCGCTGCCGCTTCTATTTTTTCTTCCTCTTCACTCTCTTCCTTGGATTCTTGCAGTCTCTGCACTGTGCTTGGAACTGTGTTCTCCTGCTGCAGCAAAGCATTTCCCAGCAATGTGTGCAGTGTCATCAAACCTTGACGCACGGGCTCCACCGTCCCCGGATCGGGCACGCGAATATCCGCCTGCGTCAGTCTAGCCCTCGATCTCGCTCTATTGCGATTATTCCTCCTCAAAATGCGCCGGGTGCCACCCAGAGGAGCCAATCGGGGAAACAACTCTGACTCTCGGGCCGCGGTCCCTCGAGTCCCTCCTGCAGCCCGTCCGGTAGGGTCGGTTCCGATGCCTAGCAAACCTCCTCTGCCCCCCGCAAGTCCCAACGTGGCCGATGTGCCCCCAGACTCTTCTTCCACCACTCCCAACCCCAAGCCGGCCAATCCCGCCAAACCATCCGAGCCCCCTCCGCCGATGGATCCTCCCGATCCGGAAAGTCCCAGGAGCGCCGCCAAGAGGGACATTCCATCTGCTCCCGAAAGGGACGCGACGCCTCCACTTCCTCCTACTCCGTCGCCACTCCCGTCCCCCGCCAAGCCGCTCAAAATCCCCCCGATATTGGCGGATCTGCCGCCGCCATTCGAAGGACTCGTGGAAGAGGTGCTGGGAAGAGGACGCGGGACCAAATGAATGGTGTGTCCGTCGCACAACCCGGTAACGTCGCGTATGCGTCGCTGAGGCTGCGGCGGCTCTGAGGGTTGTTGGCTCCCCGGCGGCGAAGTGGCCGTTGTCGTTTCCGTCTCTGGCTCTGCGTACCCCGCAACCACGGCGGCTTCGGTGTTGGTGTCGTCGTTATTCACCGAATCCTCGGAGGAGGACGACGCCGTGTTCGCCCCCCAGCCAGACAAAGCTCCGGCAGCCGAGGAAGAGGTAGCCGCGACTCCTTCGTTCCCAATGCCATTGCCAGTGGAAACGGGACCCGCGCCGGTACTTCTTCCGCCGTCGGTCCCGGCACCCACTCCGCCCTCCGCGTTGATGATCCTCCCACGGTAAATCAACCTCTGCTGCGCCGCCGTCAATCCAGTCACGGACTCGATCTTGGCGTTCAACGAGGAAATGCAAGAGTCGGGATCGACTTGAATGGTGAAATTCGATTCGGCCGTGTCGGATGCCGAGTGCGCCGATCGATTCAGGTTGTTGGCGTCGGAGACGTCCGATTTGAGAATGGGGGTGGCGGCGGTGGTGACGNAACTTAATTCTCAAATGAGAACACCAGTGTAGCTCATAATTTTATATTTTAGACAAGACAAATATGGGTGTAAGACATCAGCTGGGTCATGGCCAATTTCCGCCTACCCCTTAACTAATTTCCTTCTATAGTTGCTTTTGTTGAAGTCCAACACAAGCACAATATCAAAATCCTAAAGCAAAATGTTTTGTTGAAATTGATCAAAAGTACATAGGAATCAATTTTATTCTACTTAATATTTTTGTGCATTACTTTAAAATTTTCCTGTGCATTGCTTACAGCCATGTATATTGGCCTAAGCCATATTACAATACGCAGATGCTCTGGTGAAGAGTGCTCTGTGATCCTACAGACACAAGAATATCATAACATCAAAACATTAACAAAGTCTTAGCTGTATCAATGATATCAGTGCATACTCATGTGGCAAGCTGTGCAATCCTTCACATTATCATGGAGTATTGTGGGTGAACACACACCAATAAAAAATCCTGGAACAAAGACACCCTACAAACCCAATACAAAATTATGTAGTGTGTAGGGTATCATTTTGTCAGCTAACATAATGTACAGGACGATTTGAATTTTTAGTGAGCAGACAAATTGTACCCAGAAATTGTAAGTAAAATTGAATGTTTTCCTACCTAATTTGAATTTTGTTAGGATGCATTTTGTCAATGCTTGCTACTGCTACAGGCTCATAAAGATAAAACACACATTGTCCAAATGCTGTCAAATCGCCAGCAATATTATTTAGTCTGCTTAGATTCAAATAAACTTTGTCCAAACAATTCCAGCCAACTGTTAACTATTAATGTTATGAAATAATTTAGTTTTTTAATTTTAAGCAATTCTCACCACTGATACCAACAGCCATGTGTATGTGATTAAACTGTTAACACAAAAACACCACACCCTCATAGTCACAATAGCTCTATAATGATATTGTAAATCCCTTGACACCAAACATGTTCAAGCTTTTATGTTTATACAGCTCTTACCAATCATCTTGTCTATTAGGTTAAAATAGGGAATAGGGAAAACAATAATTGACTTGCAAAAGTGATGACCATTGCCCAGGTAATCACTAACAGAGTGAACTACCTGTATTCATTAGGTAAAATATAAACCATAAATGATGTTGTATATTAAATAGGTTCCCTTTCCCTGTAGATGCATGCCTGATATCCATCTGATGTTCACCTTTTGATGTTGACACACTCAGCTTATTTCCTCTAGTACATCGACTATCTGCTCCATATGCTCTTTTTTACCTCCTTCTGTATGCCATATGATGACCTTAGATCATGACCATACTTACGTTACTCGGCTACAGCATGCAGCTTGAAAGAAAAAATTTACTAAATACCTTCTCTTTCCAGTGCATGAGGTTTTCATTAGTAATGATCTGGAATTCTCATTGATATAAAAATGTGAGCTAGTAATGAATCTCCCACTGCTAAGATGTGTATATTTTAGGGTAAAATACTGTGCTCTTCATTTTTTGTAATGACTCCAGGATCTAGCACTTTGGTATTATCAATTGCAGACCTACTGCCAGTGCAGTTGTTTGTAGCACTCTATCATATATCATGTGTGAATTGTACCACATGTCTTGTATGATCTCAATGTCTGACTTCAAAGCCACAATTGTTGTACCAAAATTACACATCTTGGTAATGGATTGTATCTTTGAGTGCCAACTAACAAGTGAAGTTTTTGGATTTATGCAAAATCCAGTACAAGACCCATGTATATGAATATTGCCACATGAGACATGTCTACAACCATCTAGGGATCTAATTCTTTTCTTATCACCTTGATGGCATTAGGAGGGATTGGATCTTAAACCTCAGTATTTATTTCCTTCCAGTCATATGTATGGAACTGGGTAACATTGATCTCTGGACATATGGGATGCACACAGATTTCAGTTGGATCTTAGTTGAAAAATTCAAAGACATGTTGGTCAGATGTTGTAAATTTTCATAATACATTAGTCCTGTCTTGACATCTGTCATTGCAGAATACTTGTATCTAGGGTGTACCAGAGAATGACACCAAAACATTCGGCACTTAAAACCTTTTAATGCATTACTGTGTTCTTGGCAATGAGAAGATCAAAGCACTTGAAAAAATCATGCACAGATGTACATTTTTCCCTAAAAATTGTCACTTTTCAAAATATTTTCAGAGATGTCCCAACACATCAGGTACTGGTGTCTATTGTCAATTTTTGAGAAAATTTAACTTCTGACTTTTCCAACTGAAGTAGACATGCTTTGGAAATGCTGTAAAGCTGGCCAGATGTTATG
The DNA here is from genome assembly GCA_036940025.1 of Conticribra weissflogii. Classification (NCBI taxonomy): domain Eukaryota; phylum Bacillariophyta; class Thalassiosirophyceae; order Thalassiosirales; family Thalassiosiraceae; genus Conticribra; species Conticribra weissflogii. Next base: position 14,396 of record JALLPE010000190.1, read on the forward strand.
AAATTCAAAATATAGGTGTCCTGCAACATCATTAATGTCTATCATTACAGATTCCTTGTATGTAGAGTGTACCAGAAGATGGTTTTGAAAAAATCAGTATCTAATACTTTTTAGTACATTGTCAAGCTCTTTAAGATCATAGTGCATGCACAAAAAATTTCATCCTCCCTTACAGGGTATGACCAAGGCACTCCATCAATGCCATGGATCTGTTTGAAGTGCACCTCAATGAGGTCTACAATGGTAGCGCAGTTGTTTGTATCTCATTTTAGGTTTTCTGATCATAAATCATAAATCTCTGTCATGGGATATTTTTTCTGGGGAGTAAGTGATGTCAGTCTGGTGCTGATGCTTAAGGCTAAAGAATGAGTCAACAATAAGCTTCTTGCTTCAGAGTAGCGGGTCCTACACTATGATTTTCGCTTCCCCCAGCTTTTTTGTTGCAGCCACAATTTGATTTATGTCTTTCTCATTGATGCAATTTATGGCATGAGGGTCATGATAATCTTGCTCTGTGATGTTGTCTCTGAACTCTGAGCTGTTCCATTGTTCCAAGCACATCCTTGTCAGCAACATCTTGTTACAATTGGTCTTGGTCTTGATTTAACAGATTGCACATGTTTCATAAACATCCCTATAATGCTTCATGCTTCCTATTTAATTCATCTCCTTGCAAAGAATCAGTTCTAACAAGGGCTGTTGATGATGGACATGCTGCCATTCCTTGGGTAAGGATGTTAAATCACTTTAATTGCTGAAAACTTACCTAGAGTTAGAAAATTCTTCTTTTTACTGGACTCACCATCCTTGTCCTTGTCCTCATCATTTTGATTGTCCTGTTTACTCAAATGCATGCACTCACTGGCTATGTTCTTCTTTTGCAGCAATGAGAGGGCAGCTCTTGATGACTGTGGCAGCTTTGATCATCCCCTGTTGACAGATTTGCCTCATCATTTGCACCAGGGGTTATTTTTGCCCTGGAAATACCCAATATAGGTTTTGTGTGGAATTTGAGATGGGCATTTCATACCAGCTACTTGAGAGTTCTTATGCATGGATAACTCATAGTATTTCTCCATCAACACTTCATCTATCTTACCTTTACATGGCTTCACATTTTTATGTTTACCACAAACAAGATGACAAATCATTGTAGTTGTGTGTGCTTTGGAGAAAAGAGTTCCACATCACAGGCAATTCATCCTTGGTCTCAGAGGTCCAGGATTTTTTCTACATGGTCAGCATCAAAAATACTTTTTAGAGGGAAAAAGATATCATTGTTTCTAGCACTGTTGATGTCACTGTTGGCTTTACATAAGATTGTTTCTGAATAAATAATTGAATTGTTAGTGCCAATTGTAGAAAACAAAAATTAACAAATGAAAGTACTCACTTATATTCAAAAAATAGAGGAACTTGGCATGCCTTCATAGGGAAATATTGGCAATTTGCCATTTGTATTTGAACAGGATATTTTTGGTGATGTTTATAGCTACTTGCAATGATTTCCCTCCCCTCACTGTTTCCCACCTTTCTTCATGGAAGAAATGGATGACCACTACTTCTGCCTAAGGTACAAGTCCTCAGGCAGAAATTGTCAGCCAATTTTGAAGTTTTTTGGGTATTGTGGGTCAAGAGGTTTACCTAAAAATTAAATTATGAGATGATGAATGTCAAAAACCGAAAAAATGAATTTTTGCCAGGATCAAGGGGGCCCAGGAGAAGGTTGGAGGAGAGAATTGCATAGCAATGCATTTTTTGCATTCACAAAGCAAATCTTTTCCTGACACCACAGGATTATTTCCAGATGGGAATTAATATGATGAATTTCAAATTGCACATGCAAATGCAAATTCATATAAAGGAATTGAAATATTGTTCAAAGAATTTTGATGGAAGATTCTCATTGGAGTGCAGCATAAAAATCATCACACATCATGTTTGGGGGTGATGACATCTTGCCAACAAGTGACAAGGGACTTACTTGCAAAAAAACAAAAATATCCAGACATATGATTCTAGCAGTTGGGTTTCAGGACAATTTGCTATGTTTTGGACATGTCTGGGACATGTCCTGGGAAATCCAACTAAGCAAATCCAGAATTTTTTAAACTATCAATTCCAAAGTCAAAAAATAATTGCAAAGCAATCTTTGACACCAAAGATTTCATTGCAAATGTGTCATATGCAAAAATGCTCACATCTCACCTCATCCCCCCTTGTTCCCCTTTTGATCCCATTTTTTCATTTTTCAGTTTTTCACAAATTTCAACACCCCCCCCCACTTGCATGGCAACAAGAGCAAAAACTGACCAGCTCCGTCGACGTCTATCCCTTCTCACTGCTCGACGACAAAGATGACGTTGTCCTTCCTTCATCCGCCAGCCGCCCCCAACCGTGCAGGTCCTCCTTCTCATCCTCCACCTTGGGCGATAGCTTTGCCGGCCTTCACACCGGGGGCGCCGCGTTGTTGTCCAGCGGGCCACCGTTGTTGTTGTACTGTTGATTGGTGTCCACGGGAGGGGGCGCGGGGGGAAGCAAGCCCGCCAGACAGAGTCTGGCCAATTTGGCCGCGGGGCCCCGCAGACTTGTCGCAGGGTTGCCAAGGAGTTTGTTGTGGATCTTCTTGGGACACACCACCAAGGGAGAGACGCACCCCAGGCCCAGCTGGCCCATCTTGTTCCTCCCCCAGGCGTAGGCCTCCCCTTCTGCGGACACGGCGTGGAATGGCATGCTGTCAGGGAGGTGGCAACCAACGCAATCTTGACACGACCGCAAAATACAGACAAGGGAAAGAGAAGGCTGGGGCGCTCAAGGTGCTGCCAAAGAGGGGGGGCGTGGGGGGAGGGAGGCTTGGGCAGTGAGGCCCAGCCGGGAATGGAGGCATTGAGGGTGCCCGTCTAGGCCAGGAGGCTGGGCGCCGGGACAATGGGGTGGTAGGGCCTGTTATCGTTGTCCGAAGAGGGGGGCTCGCCACGTCGGGGGGCGATTCGTGCGCAAGGGGGGATGGGGAAGACGTACTCGTGGGGACCGAAGACATCAATGACAATGTCGGCGCGGCGGCGGTGGGGGGGGGGGCGGTGGAGGCCGCTGCTGCCGTGGCTGTGGCGGTGGTTGCGGTGGTAGGGAGGAGGGATCGGCTGCCTACCGTCTTGATGATTAAAGACCAAGTCATTGTTGTCGTGGTTTTGGAAGAGGTCGTTTTGGTTGAATTTTTTAATTTCCTTATTATTTTTTGTTGTGATTCCTCAAATTTTAAATGACTCCACGAAATCGTAGTACGATATAGTACTACTTATTTACATCCAAATTTTCACGCACCGTAAACTAGTACAATACCATATTATTTGGTACAATACCATACCACGCGACATCGTTTCATCATTGTTCGGTAATATTATGAACTATCGTATAGTACGATACCATGTTTACCCTAAATCGTATCGTTTACTATAGTACTATTTGCTGGTTTTGAGACTCTTACAATAAAAACCAGATATAGAATTTTAAAAATATAATATTTCAAAATAAAAAAACAAGCCCACTTTATTCAATTTTCTTCTGTTAAAACCTGATTTAAATTTTAAAGTTAACAATTGCCTTGTGACAGTGATGACCATGGCCCAGGTGGTTGCTAGGGAGTTGATTCACTGTAATTTGCTACAAAAGTAATATATCTGTGGAGTACTCTAGGTCATCAACAGGGTTCCCTCTGATCTAGATGGGTGTGCCCAACTTTGTTCTTGGTGTTCTCATTCTGATGCTAGCACACTCCTTCTATCTCCACTACCAGTTCCCATATATGTACAAAATCTGCTCCACATGCTTGTTTTACCTCCCTTGGTAGGCTGTGTTTGATATATTATGATCTAGTCCCCAAAAACATGTTGAGGTCACAAGTGGTCATGGCCATATTTGTATTACTTCGCTACCATATATATGGCTTAAACTAACAATCATATATATCATGCAGAATGTTATATACTAAATATCTTCTTTTTCCACCATAGAAGACTTCCATCAATCAGTCTGAAGGATTCTCATTGTCATCAATCTGAGCATGCAATGACTCTTCATTTGCTACATATTCTTGCACTGTAGTTTGCACACACTTTGGTACACTTCTTATTGTTGTTATCTAATTATGACTTACTAGAAAACATTGTACTTTTGAACACCCTTGACGTCAGCATTTGTAGCACAACATGCAATCATTTGTCTAAATCGGCATGATAGAGAAGGTTTGAAATGTTACATAAGTCTTGCTGAGTAGTGCATTGCGCAGTAGCATTGACATGGTTTGATTTTATCCCCCAACCCTTTGCAAGTTTGTCATGGTTGATAGCTGCCTTCCATGATGTACTAGTCAGGGAAATCTGTACAATGGATTCTAGGTATATCCCAAAGTTCAGGTCATCAGGGACACAAATGTTAGAGTGCCAACAACTTATACCATCTAGTCAACCATACAATCTCCTTCTGAAGAATGACATGACAAACCAGGGTCTCTCTCATGTGTCTGTAGTCAAGTAAAACATTGGTGCACACTTACTCTCATATTCAGACAGAATGACAACTTTGGTAACTTTCTAGAGCTTAATGAAACATAAAGGGATCAAATGATATCATTGTCTGATTAGATCATGACACCATAATCATTCATCATTCACCATGGAATTCTTGTTTGAGAATTTGGCCAATTCATCAATTATCTCTTTGTTAAAACAGCATTATTTGGGATGTAGGCGAATATTTTGAATGGAGGGAAAAAAAATGACTTGATTGATAAGCAAAACTGACATTTTTTCATTTCAGGGTCATCATAAGATATGGTAGCATCGATTTTAGTAATTTCGTTATCTCTAGATTGATAGTGATATCCATAGACATCATTATAGCACCTGTGGTCATGCATGATCAATTCATTGGAGTATACAACTCTATTATCAGTATGTAAGTCAAAGTCAACACAAACATTATCTTTGACAGAACTATCTAATGACTGCATAGTGATGATAGGAAAACAGTTAAACAGCCTGGAACAAGTCTGTCATCAATCCTTCTCCTTTTTGGATTCGTTGTGAGTTTGGTATTTTGGTGATTAACACCCATTTTTCCATCCTTGTGCTTGTCTGTTGGTTGGACCTTGTTTTTGTACCCATTTTAACTACAATAAAATTGATTTTTGAGAGGGTGGTAACGAAGGTGGCTAGGGCCTTGAACTCCATTGAGTCTCCCCATTGAAGGTGCTGCACTGGAGTTTGGGGTCCCTGGGTTTGTCTCTGCATCCATCATGGGCATAGTATTTCCTCACAGTGGTCTGCTGGGCCTTGGAGAGCTGGGCCCATTGTTTGGATGAATAAATGAGAGTGGACATTTCAAACTATTGCACCTGGGAATTGTAAGCTATGAATGGCAATATTTAGTTGCTAGTTTACTTATTTGTGAGACATGCAACCTTAGATGTATTCAATGGTGGCGTCAAAATTGTCTGTCTAATTATTTCAATTGGCCTCAAGGGTCAGCTTTGCTTGAGCAACTCATGGGTCCATGATACCATTCAGAAAATAGTTGACTTTTGTGATGGGACCATTTGTAACATAGGACAAGGGACAAACATAGCCTGCATTGCAAAGGTGAAGCATTTCCCAGGTCCATTATATATTGTGTCCAGTTTGGCAGCAAATGTGTCCTTGGCCCCTTTACCAGGGTAAGTTACAACTTCCTCTAGGTGACACAAAAGTTTGAGTTAGGATGAAACTTGTCTATAAATGCTGCAGCCATGGTGCTGATGGCGATGCACTCCAATTCTTGGACACATTTTGCATTATCTTCACTTGCCTTTTTGCTTACAGGTATATGTAGAGAGAATTTTGGAGCTTTTTTAAGTGTAAAGAACAGACAATTGGGTAAAACTTGACCATGTGGTCATCTTCAATGTCACCTGTCTGGCCACTTGGGAATCTCTTCTTAAGGACTACATGCTTTTTCATAGGGTATGAGCACATACTTAATTGATGTCACAAATTTGGCAAAAGTAATCTGTTGTGCTTTTGGTACAGTTCTTTGCATGCCAATGGGGGAAGTTAGCATTAGGGTGTAGTTGGTATGCTGATCTTCAATCTCTTTCTGGATTTGCATGTCCTTGACTGAATAAGGAACTATCTTTTCCAGGGCTGTAGGCCATTCAGTGCTGATGTTTGAGGCCAAAGCACAATGACCTCCTGTGTGCAGAGAGTTAAGTCCAGGGTCATGCAATCCATTCTTGATGCCCTCTAGTGAGTGCACAATGGCCACAGGTGAGTCTATACCATTCTTGTTTGTATGGATAATGACAAACTTGTGGTGACCTTGCTTCATGATAATGGCATCAGCAAGGGTGATGGTTAATCCCAGACAAAAAACTTGATTTGGCATGCCTTCTTCTATTCAATTTCATAATCCTATAAAAAATTCAATGGAGATAAGCCTCATATTTCCAACAATATATTCATGTATTATAAAGTTTGCATGACCATCATGAAACTGGTTTATTGATTGTATATGCACCCTTCTGGTTGATGGATTCATCAGTATTTATTGTTTATTTGAATGGTTTGTTATGAGTAAACCTTCCAGAGATTTATTCTGCTCATTTGAAGTTTAAGTTGCCACATTCACTGGACAAAGGGGCAAGAATGTGGGTATATTTTGTCAAAATGAGTTGATAATGGGTGACAGTACTATGGAAACCTTACATTTATGTTTGTTTTTGTCTCTGTAATTGAAGAATACTATCAACTTTCTTCCTTAAGGGTTTAAGCCTAACAGGAATGAGCCAATAACCAAGTCCTTTGGTCTCTTCATGGTCCATTTGTGTTTTATTAGATTGACAGTATAGCCAATGGCTTCATTTGGTGTAAAATTTTGTCAAATTTTAACATGTGATGGTCAATATGGGTATAGGATAGACAGTCCTATTGTCATCATGTTGAATATTGGTGTCTGTGATATCATGAATGATTTTATCCATGATCTGCTTGCAAAGTTAAGATCACATTGTTTGAGCTCCTTGGGTAAAAATTTGCATTAGGCAAAAGGTGTAACAACAATACAGAGCTCTTGCCTTTCTACATCAGATTAAAGGGATTTGCATTGCATGGAAAAGTCAAATTTTTCACAGAAAATTGCAGATTGGTAATAGATATTTTCAAATGCAACCTTATTTTGAGCCTGCAGGTCAGTGATTTTGCACACACAAGCACC
>JALLPE010000191.1:0-21552 GCA_036940025.1 Conticribra weissflogii
GAACATATCAAGAAGTCTAGGCACTATAAAGAGTTTATCAGTATAAGAAATAGCTCATCCCTTGAGGAAAAAGTGTAACAGTTTTGTATCTCATATGCCTGAAAACAGAGAAACCATCCTTCATATTTAGACTCAGTAAAAGGTATATGCAAAAAGTCAGATACTACACTTTGAAAACTGACCAATTGGTACCCTACAATACTTTTAGTTCTTGTTGTTATTATTTGTTTGTGCCTTTTATCTCTTTTGAATGCATATTCCTTGTATTGTTAATGGATGCTCTGAGGTATTCCTTTATTTTCATGGGCTATTCTGTGTCATCTCACTTGATCACTGAGCATGAAGAAAATAGAAATCATTTTATTTGTTGCATAGTTTGAATACTTACTATAAAATTGTACCATGTCTCAGGTTGAATTGTCAGATTTATTTTCATTGTTTTTGGGAAATAAGAGTGTTGGAATATTGTGCTATGGAATTGCACCCTAAACCACAATGCTCTAAGTTTGGATATCTATTATTTTAACCCTCTTTTTAACATCCTCCCCAAATCTAATCTTAGATCTTACTCTGGAGAACCTGTCCACCTACATTCTTTATCCTCACAATATACAAGTTACATGTTTGTCTCATACTGCACTTCAAGCATCAATGGCATTCCTCATCCATCAGGAACAATATTCCACATTTTTGTTTACAAATTGAACCCAGGCCCAGATCGAACCCATGACATAATGATTCCATGTTGGAATATTGTCCAACGTCCTACAGAATTGCACCCTAGACAACAACACTCTCAGTGTAGATTTCTATTCTCATAAATCTCATCTAATTGATGTTACATTCACGGTTGTAATGATTTTCGCTAACCCAAAGCAGCTTAACACACAACACATTGTGGCTTACAGTCAAACCAAAAGTGCACACAAGCAAGATTTTTCAGCATGCTGATGGCTGATTTCAACTCTGTTGAAGCCATGAATTTCAAACAAGCCCAAATTAGATATAAACGATGATAATCACAATAAAGAAAAAAGTTTTGCAAATTTGATGTGCAAAATATTATTTTGATATTGGTCACTTGCATATTTTTTCATCCATCAATGGCTGGACATTTAGTGCAGATATATCAGTTTTTCATTGACTGGTCTTAGATGATGACATCATTCACATAAAATTTGTGTACCTTGCAAAAATCAAACCTCATATTATCCTTGACTTGGAATACAACAGAACTATCAAGCAAATTTGCTCATGATAACATACATTTAGAATGTCATGAACAGCAAAAGGATACCAAGCTGAAGGAAACTTTCTCTACTCCAACTGCAAATATTGTTATGGTAGTAGTTGACAATGTTGATGTACAAATTAAAAATAATGATTTGTTAGTAATGCCAAAATCTTCAATTAAATCATTTTACTATGAGATGACATTGTGGTCATGTTAGACTATCATAAACCATAAGGGCTGCAGAATATTATATATTAGATGAGCCTGTATTCCTCAATACATTTGAATTTACCTACATTGAAGTTATTTTAGACTAGCAAGTAGGCATTAGTTGCTCCTTACAAGTTTTTATATATCGATTGTATTGGTCCATACAGATTTAAGGCAGTGACAGCATTAGTTTCCATTTCATGCCTTGAAAATGTTGCAGACTAGTCATGAAAATGTTGTATTGTTGACCTGATGTCACAAAAATTTCAAAAAAGACATAGTGGTATATGAAATTTCATCATCCATCATCAAAGATATATATGGTGTACCAGAGGATGCCGTTGAAAAAACCAGCACCTACTTTTTAGTGGATTTTTGAGCTCTTTACAATGAGACAATCATTATGTACGAATATAAAATGAGTGCTCAATCTAATTCTGACATGTCCTGACATTCCAATGTTTATCCAACAATGACTTCATGAATTTAACAATGATAGATTCTACTACAGGCACTTTAGAAGTCAGTGAGAAAGAAAAGGGAAAAGAGAAGAGTTTGACAACAGTTCAACAAAAATGTCCAAAATATTCAATGAATGCTGGTTGAGCTGGGAAGTTAGGGTAGCCACTAGCAAAATCTACAAGTGAATGTCATTACTGAATGTGTACATTAAGCATTATTCAATATGCTACATACTAGAATATTAGCGGCAAGACCTCTTTGGTCCAGAAAATATCAAGGAACTTGTTACTAAGGCCTGATTTGTTGTGTTTACATCACCTATCAATCAGCACTTAAGTCTTGTCTGGTAGAGCTATGTTTATAAGAATATGTTTCTTAAATATGTTATATTTCTTGTTGATTAGAAAATTTAGACAGAAGTAAGTACTATTCAGCATCAAAAATGAAGACAGTACATAACTTAACTAGGATAATTGTATAGACAATAACGTGCTTGTTATTGCTTTGAGGGTGAGTGGCAAAGTAGAATTGAAATTTAAAAGACATTTTGCAATAGTAAAAGTCCATACTGTACACAATCAGACCTGCACAGATACATCACGAGAGCACATCTGAAAAGATAAACATAAGGAGAATCAGTCATTACTAAAATTAATTTATCTCAGTTGGAAATATTTAATCATGGCCAAATGTTGTATAATTCCAAAACAAGGTGATGGTCTTCAACATCTGCTATCTGCTGCCTGAGACTTTAAATATGTATGTTATATTAGAGGATGAGTCTGAAAAATTTCTTTTTAGTCTTTAAAAATGAACATAGTAGATCATGCATGGAAATATCTGTACACGCAAAAGTATGTTTATTACATTAAAATTTGCTGTTTTCTAGCCTTTTAGAAATACCAGGACTCATCGGAAGTGATAATCATGTCTTTAAACTTTGAAATGTCTGGACATGGATATTTCAACTGAGGGTCATACATATTAAATTTTTCATATGAAAGTACACATGAAATGTCTTTCATCATTCTGTACTTCATCTCAGTTAAGTACAAACTAATGACCTTTTAGAATACACTCCATTACTATTCATTAGATTGGCACTAGGATTTGCAAATTTGTTGAATGCCATTTTAACCTAAAAGCAATTCCTTTTGAGCTTAAGTATTTTTCTACTCAGCAATGCTTAGTTCCTACTGGTAACAACTTTGGGAAAAGTGCAATAGGCCCTGGAACATGCCATTTTCTGCTTCATGCCATCATTTAACATCCAATAAGGTCCTCTTTTCATCACCATATCATTTTTAGAATATTGTGGGAATTTAGATTCTTGACCAAATATCACACTGAGCCAGGTGTAAGATGCATTCCATCATATCAATCTGTTGCATTACTTGCTCATATGAAGACTTAACATATACAACCTTCACAGACACAGAGAAATCCTCTGGCACGAAATGGCCATCCTTGATATCATGTACAGGAATAAGGTATACTTGAAGCAGTCACCAACCAAAACTTGCACCTACAGGGATGTGCAACACACTCATAAACATGTGCTCATCCTAAAGCAACATTAATATTGCCTATGAAATGGAATAGGATGGATGTAAGTTTAAAGAAGCCCAATTTAGTTAATACTAAGTCTTTTTGTAATTTCCAAAACTATTTTTTTGATAGAATTTCCAAATTTTACACACTCTACTTACAATATATTGTGATAGTTCATACCACATGTTGAGTATCATACATGAGTCAGACTTCCTTCATTGCACTTAGTGGTTTTGACTCATTCATCAACCCCTTCTTCTAACAAAGCTGGGCTTCAATTCCCTATCAGCATGTTTGTTGTTACCATTGAAAATATGTCATCTGCATGGGTGCTGGAGCTTGCAACTGCTTGCTGTCTCTCTTGATACACTGTGCTGACGTAACGGATGCAGGAAATGCTTGTATTAACAAGAATAATCCTATTTTTCTCAATCACTGTCCATATTCCATATCACCCTTACTTTGAAGATGGTAATGTAGCTGTTACTCCTGGAGATATACTTTCCAATGTTCATGTTGCTCTTCTTGCCAAGAAATTGGCCACTTCCAAAAACACTCATAAAGTGTCATACCATAGATGCCCAAACTTGATCAGAAGGACTCAAACCTGATGATCAAAACCAACACATTGACCCCACAGTAAGCATTTTTAAACCTGCTTCAACACATATCACTGTTGTCATAATATCCTTGTGGTTTCTCGTTTCTATATGGAAGATGAAGCAAAGAGTTCATCTGATTCGTAACCAATTTCGCATTAGATTATTCAAAGCAGATATATCCAATTAAGAATAGCATCAATCAAAAACCGAAGAAAAAAATAAACATTTCAACACCTGTAACATCATATTAGATCAACCTTTCAATACCATAAAACAACCGCGCATTTCAAGAAATATATGTCATATTAACACGCTTTAATGTTACAACCACCGCTCAACATCTCCCTCCAACTTCTCATGTAAACTGATCAATGTCTCCGGAGGAAATACATACGCCACCCATTGATTTTGCATCACCCATCCCCAATTATCCGTTCGTTCAATACCCACTGATGGCCAATTACGAACTTTGACAAATTGCATTCCTTCCCCACGGAGAATAGTGCCGGTTTCGATTCCTCTGCGTGAGTTATATATTTTATAATGTAGAGGTTGGGGGATGCCCATGAGTTGTAATTCTTGCTCGATTCTATCGGGTTGTTGTGTTTGTTGCAATTTACTCAATTGTAATCTTGATTGCAATTGGTTTGAAGAAGAAGTTGGTCTTGGCCGGGATATAGTGCCTTCCATATTGAATTGTCGCAGCGTGTAGGTTAAGCTGTTGGTTGTGTAGGAATGCATGTTATGATTCTTCTTCGAAGAGTAATTATTGAACCACTGCCAATAGGGATCCAACTCCATCCAATCTTCTCCTGCAGCCGCCTTGAAACGAAACGCCCAAATTTTGGAACTTAGAGCGTCTTTTGTCAAATTGGAAGTTTTGGACGCCTTAATGGAAAAATCATACATGTTTCTAAACTTCAATTCGTGTGTATGTTTCGTTCCATATGTTTTCAGTGTATTTTGCTCTGACTTCGCATTTTCAATACAGGCTTCATAATCGAAGTCATGACAAATTGGGAACCCCAGGGATGGGGTACTTTGAACCCAGACTTTACTCCTCCACAAGTCTCGACAACGATGTCTCCACAAGACATCGTCGTAATCGTCGCAAGTTTTGAAAAAAAATCGACTTATGGATGGAATGACGACGGCGAGATCGAAATTGGGGAGGTATGAGAAGATGTGGGTCAAACAGGCATCTGGGATTGAAGAGAGGAGGTCTCTATTGCCAAATCTAGCAGCTGCCGCGGTGGAGATATCAACTTCATCATTGAGAACGATACTCTCCTCCTGCCGACCTTTTTTCCGAACGGTCCCCTCATGCCACTGACTGTTGTTGCTTGCCTTGCTTTTTTCATCGATCAAGTGTCTTCGTTTTGCTTCACTGGACCGCATATTTCTTGGCGCAATAGGGGTTATTCTGCCGAGATCCGAGTGTTTCGTCGTTCGATACCTCCTAGTCGAACCCAAATCGTATGTATTAGAGTTCAAAAAGTCCGCGTCGAAAAAGTACAGAAAACGCAATTTTTTAATCGTTCATACCATTGCTGTGAGTTCAGTGTCACTGCTTGTCGTTTGTAAACAACTAACGAAACGCAGAAAAACTTGTAGCAAAAAAGGTTTTGTATGCACCTTTGTCTCCCCTAAACACCAGACTTTCAACTTAAACATCATCGTTTTTCCTCACAACACAATCTCGACGACTCTCTCCACAGCTGCCGAACCTCCCCATCCCATCAGGACGACGAAACTGCCCAGAAGAACAGCATACAAACTATCAACGAAGATCATGTCCTTCATCAACAAAATCGGCAAAATGCTCGGAGGATCGGCCACCTCTCCCGCCGCCTCGGCGGCAACCCAGGCCACGGCCTCGTCGAGAAATGTTGCGAGAGAACGATTGAGCGTCATTTTAGCTGCGCAGAGAGGGTCGGATTTATTGGCCGGTGTGGATATGGAGGCTTTGCAGCGGTGCGTGTCGTATTTTTAGTTGTTGTGTGTGTTCGACATATTTTTTGATTGTACCTTCCGGCAATGTTGTTTGTATGATGCTTCATTCGGATATTAACTACTTTCTTAAAATCATTTTTCCGTGCCCCCTCTTCTTTTTAAGAGATGTAATGGATGTTGTTCAGGTGCGTAAAATATTTCAATTGACATATAGGCTATTAACGTTGTGGGCTTGTATTTCAAATACATAGAAATCTTGCCTCGCTCTAGATGGAACAACCTTTACTGACTCCGCAAATATACCTCCTTTCATTTCATTCAAACATTTCATTTGAAAACATGCGAAAACGACAGAAACACATACGGGCTGCGAAAGCCAGAACGGCTAATTTCAGCGTAAAGAACGAAGGGGATATTAATCTATTTGAAATGTCGGTAGAATTGAATGGTGACAATACGCAAAGACAACAAAGGGTGGAGCGGTGAATGATTCCAATTCGAAGTTTATGGATTTGAATGATTTGGATCAGATCAACCGCTAAGAAATCCGGTGTGAGAATGTTGGCGGCAAAACTCGAAACTCAGAGTTGCCGACCACGGTTTAATCATATTATCTCATGAGGTGCAAAAGGAATTGCCTAGAAAATACGTTGTCATTCGTAAATCCACACAGGCAACCATAGTTTCTGCTTAAGCAATTTTTGATTCAGAAAATTAAGAATGAGACAACGAATTGAAATACATGATTTTGTGTTGTCTGTCGTTTATGACTGGAAAAGGATAATCAGTATGGTGGCGGGTTTAGCACGGTATAGTACCCTTTTTGACTGACATATAGAACAGCGTCCCAACAAAAATAGCCATAGGTAACGTTGAGGAAGCAAGACTTCTTCGACCAATTATTTCACGAGTAAACACGTATCTAGAATTGGCTTCGTTTTCATTACATTTCGAGAAGGGCCATTGTCAACTTTGATTTTTTTCTTCTTTATTTTATAAATGCAAGCATCTTGTAATATAATTCCTTTAAATATTCAATAAATTGAAAGGATTCAAGTCTTCAAATTCGACACATTGAAAAACTGATGAATTCGGATAATATAGAATGTCATTTTCATGAAGTTTACGCAACGTGTAACAATCAATACCACGAAACGTAGATTTCCGCCCTAGCTCGCACGGATTCGGGGCAGCGAAACATGATCGATGTCAATTTCTCTTTTGGGGTACGAGGTTGTGTGTGATTTACGTCTAACAGAAGTTTTCCTCTAACAATCCCCTCTATTATGAGAATGCAAATGCGGATGAAGTGTGGTGGAATCAAATATGCCAAGGCGCCGTCACTATTCAGTCGTATAGTCCTTTGAGTCCATATTATCCTGTCGCTTAGCCTCGGGTTTACTGTCGTCTTCGTCCTCTGGTGCCTTCCTCTTCCGCTGTGCTAAGTCAGAGATTTGAGGAGAAGGAAGCGACAAATTTCTAAACGTCGATGTTGGCGATTGGAAGCCAGCGGAAGACATTGGGACAGGATCGGCACCAGCCTTGATTCCTTGAGCTGTGTCAAACAAACCCAAAGCTCGCGCTGATTGGACGTAGTATCTCCGCAAGACTGAACTGAGACTAGTCGCACCTCCCAACTTCTGAGAATGCGCACGCCTATCAGGTGGTAAATTGGTGCAATTCTCTAGGTGCATCCGCTGGAACTCCCTCACTGACTCGTAGATGCCGCTGATGGAATAGGGATATGATACCGCAGTACCACGAGCACCTTCCGCGGTAAGCGCACAATGAATACAGCGAATGCCAACTTGGCCGGGTTTGATGGGATACTTCCGATCAGCTTCTGCCACTGCAACATCTCTTGTTGTGGCACTGAAGACTTCAATGTTCTGCCGCACAAAGCAATCCATGTCAGACAACCATTCTTTATCTTCGGGTATTGCAAGAAGGATGCGCTCGGGTTGAAGCTTTGAAGACGTGATAGGAGTTTCGCTCTTAGATTCCTTGAGAATACGCGCAGCGGTCTCACTGTCAATAATTGAGGACTTGAACGATGGCTCAGATTCACCTGACGAAGTAATGCCTCGATTTGTCGTGGAAGAGCTTTCTTTGGACGATGTTGACGCGGCTCCTTCTGCAGTCGCAGCAACACCTGCTTCGGCGTCTCCATCGTGAAGCCTCCTCCACATACGTCGGAAGAACACCTTCTGAGACCCTCTCGGAAGTAATTGCATTTGATCTGAGTGGCGACCTTTCAGCACCAAAAGGGCATCTTTAATATCATCGGGACATGATTTGCATTTGAGAACGTGCCCTGGAATCTCAGCAAAGCTGTTAGCAAGCCGATCTACGTTCGACCAATAAAACTTCCGTGATCCGGGATTTTCAAAACAATGTAAGCACTGAAGTCCGCCGTAGCCGAGGTTTATGCTCTCTCTCTTGCCACCTCTAGTTTTCCTATCCTTCTCCGAAAAGCGGCAGACAACCAGCTGCTTCATCATGTAGAAAAAATAATCAGTCAGCAAGTCGCTATCGGAATCATCAATAAGAGTAGCTCCAATATCAGAATCGGTAGGCTCGGGCCTCGCATCCGATTTCTGCTTCAAAAACTGAATTGATTTGGTGTACGTCTTATCATCAGTGCTGCGTCCGCTTGGAGATGTTTTCACTCCAGATTTCTTTTTCAACGCTGGAGACGCAGAGGTGGCACTTCCAGGTCGTGGAGGACGAGATAAATTAGATCGTGGCGAATGAAGTATAGTTGGTGGACCTGGCGGTGGCATCATGGATGTAGATTGTTGCAGAGGAGGTGGAGGATGGTATGATGGGTAAGGATACTGAGGTGCTTGTTGATAAGGGTGTCTTGTGAAGAAATGAGGTTCGCCAGGCTGAGCTGATGATTTTGGACGTTGACCTTGACCAAGAGATACCATACTTTCTGACCCAGTTCCCGAGCTCTTCGGTGTGGTGACTCCGGGCGGGTCGGGAAGGGATTGTGGCTCAGCTGAAGACTGCGAGGACTGCCTTGACTCTTGACGTGTAACCAGTTGAGACTGTGGCGTATTCCGCTGATGTTGATGATGCTCTGGTTGCCCCAAATATGGTGGGTGCTGGTGATGCATCGGGTGAATATAACCTCCCTGTAATGGTGGTGGTAGAGGCGTTTGAGCCATGTTCGGAAACTGCATGGGATAACCACTTGAGGCTTCTGGCGGGGGCGGTGGAGGCGGTTGTGCAGAAGGTGGGTTTAGTCCTTGACAAAACGCCAAATGTTGGTCAACAAAGTGATTCGGAGGCGCATGTGGGAACTGCCAAACATAATTAACTCCTCGGTAATATGGTGGGACATGTGTACAATGGCGACATACCCAAGCACCATAACCGTCGAAGTAAAACGGGAACTCGCGAAGTGACGTGCTCATTGGCGGTGGTTGCTCGTGTTGCTGGTGTTGTGATTCCTCGGTAGATGCATCCATTGCTGATTGGCCAGGTGGTCGGTTCGACGATGAAGAGTGTGATGGGTCATCCATAGCTGATAAGTTCGGTCTTTCAGCACTTCCTGCAGCAGGTAGCACGGTGCCCCTGGCGACCAATGGGCTTTGGTCAGCCCCAGGGCGGCTTTCATAACGGAGTATAGAGGGGTCTTCCTCCTCCTGTTGTTGAAAAGCTGATGAATCTCTTGTGAGCCTTTGAGGCGATGGATCTTTCTTCAAGGATGAGAGTTCCACCGGGGCATGGTAATGAATGCCATGCGCACGATCGGGATTTTGTTGGTGTTGCTGTCTGAGCCGTTCTGTTTCTTTCCTTCTCACAACTGGGGTAGGTTGCAATGGATCGTCACCACGAACGAGCCCGGCGGCGCTCAATCCCATTGGCGTGGCAACATTACCGGTATTATCGCCCGTGCCTGCGGGAAGTTGAGGATTCATCTCAGCGATTATCGGCTCCTGTGATGTGCCTAATGAAGCAGCTGTCAACGGAGTCCGTCCAACTGTGTCAAAATCTCCACGTGCTCTAGTCCCATAACCAGAAAACGGGGTTGCCTCCATCCGAGCGTGATGGCCGCCTTCCTGTCTCGATAATGATGATGGATCCATTGTAGATTGTTCAGGACGTGTAAAATTCCCAGGTGTCTGCAATTGCATATTGTTAGAATTCGAATGAAAATCCGGATTGTTTGGGTTTGGGGGATTTTGTGTGTATTGATAGTATTGCGGTTGACGAGGTCGAGGAAAATTGCTTTGGCTTTGCCCAGTGTCTCGAGTAGTCGCATTTGAATGCGGATCGATTCTAGGAAATTCCGCCAGCTCTCCTGGGTAGTTGCTGTTTGCATGATCATCGGATGATTTCCCTTCCCCCAAAGCATTGAAATCGTCACCACCGCCATGTTTCGTGGGGTACATTGTAATTCTTTCAGTCAGTAGCAATGCTAGTGGCATGACAATGGCTCGTCAAAATATCGCTCAAAACAAGTAACTGTAGATTGTTCCGAATTTGCTTTAGAGATTTCTTTGTCGAGTGCAGATTAGAGCTCCAACATCAATGGTCACGATGGATGAATTGTGGGAATTCCGATGCACTTATGTGACCAAATTTGTTCGCTATCAAGAAGTAGTTGTTGGATGGATTCAGATCTTAAGGTTCAAATGTCTCAAAGATTCCTAATGATTTGTGTGCCGCCCGACGATTTTGAGCGCACAGATTAAGTCGAAAGTAACCCCAACGAGAAAACTTTCGATGGATTCCCGCAGATGTTTTCAGTCGTAAAGTTGAAAGTTTTCGAAAAAATCAAGCGATTCAATGGAACAACCAACACGGCAGTAATCATGAGAGTTGAATTACGCCGTATGCATGTGACGCACGCAACCATAGAAGTGGGTTTGATGGAAAAGTTGATCGGTGATTAGTTTTAGGTAAGCACATGGTAGCTTTCAAAAGCACGGTAAACAGAACTTATTGAAACGAATGCACTAAGAACCCCAACGGCAAACGCGAGTAGATGATGAATCAGCGTGCCTCTGGTTGATGGAGGTCTCTCCCCGGATGGGAACGAATTGCACCTGCTTCTGCAATCGCACGCACTGCTTCATTCTAATCCCAATTCACAAACCACACAAACCACACAAACCACACAATCAGCACATTTCCAGTCTATTCTGCTCGGTTTATCGCAGCAATTTGTTTCCTACGACGCGGCAGAGCTAGTCCTGAACTGTCTTGTTTGCAGTAACCTGAACAACAAAGGTTTTACACATAAAATACTTACACATGGAGAAGCTGAAAAGAAGTTCGCCACCTTGAATAATGTGGTTAGGGGTTGACGCCTCTTGAATATTTCTCACTTGACGCGAACTTCTCGGAGGCAACACACGAAGCAGCAAAAAAATGACGGTCTGTAAAGGGCCACATCATCGAAAGGACCTTCATTCATTCGGTCCAAAATCAATCATGCTGGTATAATACTATAAATCATATATTATTCCATCTATTAAAAGAGCTGTAATTGAGTTTCAGGGCCCAAGTAGTAGATTTTCAAAAAAATCAAACAATATTGAACGTCGGACTTAAGTCGTCCTTTTTTGGATTGAATGAAGCACACGTTTCGGCACGACTTAAATTCGAGAACTGCGACTGCAAATAATTTGATATAATACAAGCTAAAGTTTTAGAATAATTTCATCCCAATTATTTTTTAACGAACATGTCATTATTTGGTTACGTCCCTTGAAGAAAAATAAAGATATAAAAAAAGTTCAGGCAAATGAAAACATAATAGTGCTTCGATGCTATTTCAAAATTCATTCACCAAAAACCAACGGTTCGATTTAAATTTTGATCCCAAAACCGTACTACTATGTGTGCCCCACAAAAAAACGAGAAATCCAAAAATTACGCAACTTTCGACCCTCGCTCAAGAGAAATTTTATTTTTCGTGTTGGGAATAATCGGGTGAGAGAATTTAGTCGGAAAAATACAATATACCAACTTATTTCCTCATCTCAACTAACTCAACTTAACTCTATATCTAGAATTTTTTTCTTGAAAAGAAAGGGGCAAAAATTGAACTTTCACATACCTATTGGAAGAGCCTTCATAATTTCAGTGAAATTTAAGCAACCTTTTATGATATACATCAATCATCTTGTTGCAGTCTGATGCTAGAATCCCTTGTAAAATAGAATGATTACTTCCTCATCAAGGAAAGCTATATGATTCTAGACTTGGTATGTAATTTACTGTCAAATTATTTAATTCTAATTTTGAATATCCACATTGAATTTAATATTTTACATCAGAATGAAGGCAAATCTACCATTTGAACATGATAATCATTACTATGGATTATAGCAATGTTTGACACTATAGAATATTTTTTTAAAAGAATGATGGCGATGCAACTATTTGGTTTAGATAATATGACAGAGCCTCGAATCCAAGCATCAAATGTCTGAACCTTCAAAAAATGAGATTTATCATATAATATATTATGATTTGATTAGTTTGGGTTGTCTTGAATTGTTGACTCAGTATCTACCTGGCTTAAAAAAATAATGTCCATGCCTAGATGGAACAATATTCTTACTCAATCATTTTTGTTCTTGTTTAAATTTGTGATCGATCATAATATTGATCTCTTTTACTCAGGTTACTGTTCTGAACAGTAGCATACAGTCAGGGAGTAGCTACCTTTTTCTGCTTTCTACAATGAAATCAAGGAGCTTACATTTGTTGACATCTCTTTTCACTGTCTTTTGATACTTCACTAAATGAAATGTTATTACACTTCAATACCTCTTTTTTTGCTGCTTTCTAAAAGCTGGGACAGTTCTTACTGTTCCCTCAGATCTGGGTGTCAGTATATGTTCTAACTGGTCATTGAATGTCCATTATCCAAATTGTGATAATAAGTCATCATATAATTTCAACCTTGAAAAATTCAATTTGATTGTTAGTAACTGTCATCTCTTGATTACAAGTGGTCCAAATGAATTCATCTACTTGCAACTCATCTATCACACTATCACTGTATATCCTGAGTTTCAGTTCTTCAAGTCTCTCCTGCACCTGCTCCATCTGACATGCTACATCGTGTCTCCACCCTCTGTGTCAAAGTGCAACCATTTGGATTCAATTCAAAATTTAACTTTTCATTGTCGCTCAATGTAAGTTGTTAGGTACTTCTCTTTGAATCAATTCTTTGAGTCGTATATCTTCATGAATACTGATCACTTCGAATAATAGCTTGAGATATTTCAAAGTATGTTGGGAGGCTTTATACTTGTAGAGTCTTATCAAAAAACTGAATTCCATTGTTATTGGTTTGATTCTCCATTGGTCTGATTATATTCGTGAATCGTTGGTCCGATGTTGAAACCGTACAAAAATGATCTCCATCAGTCAAACTTGCCCAAAGAAACACCAATAGTCCTTTCTCTCCATAGAGTGGGGGCCAACTACTTGTTATACATTTGTGCAACAAAATATGCCGTTCAGTATTGCTTTTAGTTGTTCACAATTATTTTTTGCTCGGACAAGTTTTTTCCTTCGGGATTTTGGGCTATTACCAATTTTGGTCAAAAGGACGGAAGAAAAAATTGAAGTATTATTTTAGTATCAATGCTTCCATTCATCCTTGTCTTAACGCCCTGTATCGTTTAATTGATGGCAAGGTTAGCATCTCCAGACCCGCGCCGTATTATCTTTAGATCCGCTTAGAATCATATCACCATTGTAATTGAAAGTTGCCGAGAACACTTCATCTCTGTGGCCCTCCAGTAATTGATCGCACCTGCCTGTTGCTGCATCCCAGATTCTACAGTTGCTGTCCGACCCAGCAGTGAGAAGTTTGTTCCCTTGAGGATTAAAACAAATTCTTGAAACTTCCCCTCGATGGCCAATTAGAGTGGCGATCACTTCCCCGTTCCTCTGGTCATAAACATTGCACGATCCATTGGCAGATGCAGTTGCTATCATAGTCCCAACTAGATTGCAATCGACGCTTAAGACTTCATCATTTTTCTTTCCCAAAGTTAAAATGCATTTTCCTGATGATAAATCCCAAACTTTTGCAGTACCATCGAGGCTGCCGGTCACAATCTGATCCCCAAGAAAATTGAATTTGGCGGATGAAATTCCTCCTTTGTGCCCCTTCATTGTTCTCGCATTTTTTCCACTTCTACAGTCCCACAGTTTGATGCTGCAATCAAAACTTCCTGTGATGAGATGGTAGGAGTGTCTGTCATAGCCAAGAGTTACAACTTCATCTGTTGATTGCATTTACAATTTCATTGGAACTTAGAACGTGTGTTGATGAATATTCGCGTACGTGATGTTCGTAAGTGCTTACCTACCTCGGTGACCAATCAGTGTATGTATTGATTGGCCGCTTTCAACGTCCCAAATTCTTGCGGTACAATCCATCGAACCAGTTGCTGCAATTCTTCCAGTCGTGTCGAAATCCAAGCAGGTAATTTCCGTTTCGTGTCCGCTGTAGGTGTGAAAGCACTCGCCGGTTGTTGATGACCAAATCTTCGCCGTCTTGTCGAAAGATCCCGTCATAATCCTGTCCCCAAAAGGATTGTTGAAAGCGAGCGCAATCACAACGTTCTTATGACCATCGAGAGTAAGCAACTCCGATCCAGTAAATGTATCGAACAACCTAGCTGTTCGATCGTGAGATGCTGTAACGAATTTATCTCCGGGCTTGTTAAATGCGCAGTCTGTCAATGGAAATTTGTGAGATCCGAGCTCTTTAAATAATTTGAATTCACGATATTCTCTATCAATTGTCTTCTCTCTGAGCTTAGTGAGAATGGTCCGGAGCTGATTCCTTTTCCCTATGGAATTCAAGTGCTCGTCGTCCGCGATTCGGTTGGCTAGAGACCCAAGGTCAGTGAACTCATTCAGTTCCAATATGTCTATTTCCTTTGCTTTCTTGCTTTTGTCTCGGAACTCGTACTCAAGAACAATCCCTGGAGGATAGTATCGCAGTAAAAATCGACTGAGTTTCATGCTCTGTACGCGAATAATTATGATTGTCTAGAAAAATGGCAGTATTAGCAAGGGGATTGTACACTTGAACTTTGATATGGTAGACTTCCAAACTGTCAAATAAAAATAGGTCCGCCAAAGAAAATTTTCAAATTTGAATTGGAATACATTTAGTGAGCTTTCAAAATCAGTAATATAAAATATCAAGCAATCCAACGCAACCATGTCACACAAAAATAAACCACCTCGTATCAAAATCATCAGTATAGGGAACACGAAGGTGGGAAAATCCTGCCTGATCAAGAAATATTGCGAGAAGAATCGCTTTGTGTCCAATTATATTCCCACGATTGGTGTTGACTACGGTGTCAAGGCGACGACGAGAAAAGTCGATGGCGGGCGGGAATCGGAGGTAAAAATCGACTTCTTCGATTTTTCAGGTAAGCATGATCGCCAACTCGTTCGAGTGTATTGAACTGCCTGTTTGCATATGTTGCAGTTCTCTTACACAAGCTTTTCTTCTATCTCTGAAGGAGATTCCAACTATTCTGAAGTCAGGAATGAATTCTACGACAATGTCGATGGAGTCATTTTGATGTTTGATGTCACAAACAAAGAGAGTTTCACAGCATTAAGGTCGTGGCTGAAAGAGGCACGTAAACATGGTGTTTCTCATAACAGCGCAGCAATAGCTGTGGTAGGAAATAAAATCGACCAATATCCTCGCGTCGTGACCGAGAAAGATGTGAGTGAAAACTCTTCCTGGCAAAATGAATTTGTGTGAATCTCATTGACTCATGAGTTTCAGCCATACTGATGTAAACATTCACGCAGGGAAAGTTATTCGCTACTGAAAACAGTGCTGCTTATTTCGAAACAAGTGCGAAGACCGTTGCAACTATTGATGACCTATTTGATTACTTGATATCTTCCAAATTCTAGACCAGATGAGAGTTGACTCCAATAGGTTCTAGCACAGAGATTGGACGTAATTTCTTCAACGCTGGGCATCCCTTATTCACCCACGCCAGAGGCATAGAAAGCTAGCAACGGGATGATGAAAACCAATCCGTATTCAAAATAGAAATACTCGTTTTAGAAACAAGATCGAAATCTGAGTAAACGATGACTGCATGTACCATTTTCACAACAATTCCTCCTCATCTCCCAAATTTGTCGTGTTCAAATTCAGAGCTGACCCTTCGGCCGAATAATCTCCCTCACCATGAAATGCTTATGGCGGCTGATTTTCTGGCAAGGGACGATCATAACCAAATCCCCCACATTGCAAACCTCATGCTCATCATGCGCCATAAATTTTTTAGTAAACCTGCGCCTCTTGCGATATTTGGGCACGATGCGGTACCGGTCGACTGCAACATTCACTGTCTTTCGCATCTTGTCGCTTACTACCTTGCCAACCAAGGCTCCACGGGGGTTGTGGCGAGGAGGGTTGTGAACGAGGTTCCATCCAGGGATGGTAGACATGTCGGCGAGTTCCTCATTCGTCATGTCCTTTAGGTTGATAACGTCGGAAGAACCTAAGACAGGCCCCCCGTCGTCATTAAGGAGAGCGGTGTCTTCGCCAGACTGAGAACTGGCAATTGTGAAGACATTTCGCGTAAGAGTTGTTGATATCATCAGATGATGAACGTTGATGGGTTGGATGAGATTGATAGCTCGGGTCCGTTCCTGTGTGCTCTCTCTGCACATCATGGACGGGACGCTAGCTGCTGCGGCAGCAATTGACCTCGAGACGATCCATGGGGATATCGTGTGCTGGCCAATCTTGAGAGTGCTTAGCTGGCGGCTGAGAATGGAGGCGGACATGGTGACTGAATAGTTGGCGCAAAGCGGGGAGACTTGGGGCTGGTCGGTCGCAGTGGCAACATTGTGTACATTATGTTTGTATGGGGAGATCGTGGGCGGGAGAGAATAGTACTGGAAACTAACAATGAGCTGATGGGCTCCAGTCTCACTCTAATTTTTGTATCGTAAGATACTGTGCGTTTAATATATTTTTTATTATTATCAGTACTTACAGAACTTACTATCTCTATCCTGCCTGTTATTGTTTTTGCTCAATATCTTTGAATGGAGGACTCTTGTTGTGACGCCGCTCTCAACGAATGATGAATGTATCACAAATCACAACGCACCAAGATCACAATAAAAATATAAAACATCTCTATTGAAAGATATTAATTGAGAAAATGTCCAGAATATCCAACTCTCGTATTTTCACCGTTTTCATACTCCTTCTGTTTGAGTTCAGTAACGTTGCTATTGCGTTCGCACCGTGCATTTTTCTATCAAACAAATCATCGACCTGCCTTGTCACTCCCGGTCGAGGAGATGGTAGAAGGCATTTGTCTTCTCGACCATCAGCCCTTCCCACTGACGACCCTCGTATTGAACCCCGGGTTGTATACGAAATTACCCTATCTCTTCCTATGGGTTTGGTATTGGAAGAATTGGATGCTTCTGATTCATCCTACGGCGTAGTAATTGTTGGAATAATACCCGGCGGAAACGCTGCAAAATCAAATATTGATGTTTTCGCATCAAAAAATAGTCACAATCGAAAAAGCGGCACTATCAAAGACAAATGCATATGCATACGAGATAAGGTTATGTCAATCGATGGGAAACCCTGCCACGATAAGAGCTTCGATGAAGTGATGAATTTCATCCACTGTTCCAATTCGTCGTCAAAAGCGAACATTTGTCATGTCACGATGCAGTTAGGGCGCCTTCAAGGGAGTACCGTTCTTCACTATTCCTGCACTGATAGTGGAGGAGTTTGCATCGCGGCTAAACAGGGGGAATCCTATGGATTTTTGGCGCAAAAGTGCGGCGTGGACATTGATTATAAATGCAGAAATGGGAGTTGTCGAACGTGTCTGCGATGGATGCGTTATCCTGAAAAAGATTGCGACGAAGGAATTATGAAAGAAAATGAGGAGGAAAAAAGTGCAACAGTGAATACAAGAACCATTTTCAACTGTATCGGGAAAGTCCCAAGGAATTACGAATGGCTTCATATATTTGACTCCATCGATCATGTATGCAATTAATCATCATAGAGTAGTATTTGAGAATAATCTGAATAAATTGCCTCGAGAATCGAGAATGTATTTGTGTGTAAATACTATAAGAAACTGAACAGTTTTCAACAAGGAGGGACTTGATCAGAAAATCAATGAATAGTAAATCGGGCGACACTAATCAATGCGACCCAGTAAATGATACAATGTGAATTATTTGCAAGCGGAGGTATATTGATTCAATCATTCATCAATTTAATACATGTTTTTATTTTAGAACTACATTAAATGTATTATTTTATGAATTTCTTGTCTGAATTGATTCAAGACATAAAATTTAAAGAGTTTTTTAAGACATAGTACCTGGAAATTGTTGTCCACAGCAAGACACAAAAAATGAAGGTGGATAGGATGCAAAAGAAAATGCACTTCAATAAAGAGTGAATTCAACACAAATCCGATGACACCTAGAAAAAATTTGATAACATCAAAGGATCTAATCTAAACAGAATTCTGTTACATTAATTATTCTTCAAGATACCATTTTCTGGCCAACAATACACAGTTGTCTGAAAATGGGATATAGATGATGCACAACATAATATTTATACTGATTTAAGAACATGATTGTAATACATAAGACTTTTTGCATTATGTGAAGGCAAACTATGTGGCTGTATTACAAAAGCAAACCTGTAATGATTGTCTAACAGCATTATTATGGAAATGTTTTGGCAGAAATAGTTGAAAAGTTGCTTTCCATTGTCTGACAAACATCATGATCTCAACACAACACTGTTATGACTCTATAAGGAGTATGTATGGGTACAAATGATTATTAGGTATGGTGTAGGAGTGCCACAGGCCATAATATTAAGTCATATGTCTTTGTATAAGTGTCACCATTGAATGAAAATAAATTTATCATTCAATCATGCACAGACTCTAGGTATTGTTCAACAATGCCCAACTCAACAAGAGGCTGAGTCTGGCATCAGAATATGTATAAACAGCAAAAAAGACAGACTGATTGAAATTCACCAACTGTACCATGTACTACATACATACTAAAATGGATACACAGAAAAACTCAATTCTCTGTAGTGATGATGCAACATCACACACTTTCTATCTAGCATACCCTTAAAGGATTCAATTGCATTGAGCCATTGACCTAAAGTATAATACACCTCTAAGGATATGAGATATGTCCACCAAATGTGTCACTACCTAAAGCTTAAAGGAATGTAAGGGCTTCCCTTATGTGCCCAGTTATGCCTCCCCTGGATTCTAAGGAATCCTTCTATTTGGATTATCACATATACTGTTTGTTTGTGGTTTGGTGACACATCTAGATCTGTACACAGCATTTCACAATGCTCAAAATATTGTTACTAAAAGATTATGTACATTATACCCTTTCAAAAGAAATATTGTACTCACTTTGTTTAGTTTAGTTTCAACACAAGACTATTTCAAAAAGGATTAACCTACTTCAACATGTAGTCCATATTATTGATGTTATGTCTATTAGTCTATGTCAAGGTAGTCATATGATTGGCATTAGCTCCATAGAGGAAAAACTGGTGAGCAACAATATTGATACTCTTTGCATCTAAAACAATATTGATACTCTTTGCATCTAAATTCAATGAGACACAAATCCACTCCTGTACATTTACAATGCAATTAATTATTTGAATAACATGTGACCACATCTATAGGCAACATGCAGCAGGTGATGTGATAGAATGTTTTGCTAATGACCTTATATTTGTCATTTGATGGCAATGGAGACCAAGTCATCTCCAACAGTAAAATAGCTTTGAATAAATGATTACCAAACACTATAACATTGGGAAATCAACCTTCTAAAAAACGCCATTGGCAATGCATGACAATCACTTTATCAATTCATGAGGTAGAGAAACATGCAATGATCCTGAACCTCTAAATAATCCAACCTTGGGAGATATTGCTGCCTTCTTCTATAAATTTGAAATGACTCACATGTTGTGCCAACAAATGGGAGTCTAAAAAGTTACTTACTTGTAGTCATGGTGAAGTCAGGAGAAAAGAACAAATGTACACCTGCTTATTTCGTTAGGATGTGTGATGATGGCCTTATTTTCAGACAGCAGTACCTGCATTGATTTTTGCCTTTGAAGGGGAGAGAAGAATAGATAATTGTTTTTGCCTGATAATGCCTTCTACCTTGTTTATTACATTTTTGTCACAAATGCTGGGTACCATAACTTATGTGTGTGTTTGAACCTTGAGGTCCTTCCTCGTTGAATTTTGACACTTGAACTCCAATGAGATTGATGCAATTCAATATGATGGATATTCACATAGCCATTATAATTGATATCAGGGCTACACTGCATAATTGACATTTTATCTGTGTATCCTACATCTTGACCAATTTGTATTGGGTCATCTCCAATTCTATTCTCCCCTACTTCCCCATCACTTTTTAATAGGTCTCTATTGGATATCAAACTCACTACTGCCATGATAGATCACAATTTTATCCAAATTTCACATAACTACTGAGGAACTTGGTATAATTGCACATCAGCAAAAACTCTAAATCAAGGAGCATTTTCAAGATACTCTTTCACTAGATTAAAATTTCTTACTTGCAAACAACTAACAATTAAATACTTGCATTTGAATCAACTCACTAAACAAATGTTGTACATTGCCAAAATCATTGACATATAAATTGGTATTGATTGTACTTGAGTGAACTTCAAATCATTTTTATAATTGGTATCATTCACTCCATGAATGGGTTCATTTTGATTATAATATCTCCACTTCCATTCATTGCATCTCTGTGGAAATTTTGGAATTTCCAATGAATACAGGATGCTAGAAATTATTGAAACCACAAAGTGATCAATGAATTAGTTTTAATATATCATTGATCTCATTTTCATTCAACAAGATAAGATCAATGTGTCCACTAAATAGTTGCAATAATGACATGATAATCATAAATATGGAATATGATTCAATCACATGAGATAACTGTTGTGGTTAAAAGAATGGTTTAAGTTCTATGTCGCCTTTTTTAGTCATCCATCATTCATCATCCAAGAAGATTTCTGCCTCATGCCATCAATCTTTAAAAGCACCTTCTGCAGAAAAGACTGCATGACATTGACAACACATCAAGCTTATTCAAGTGACCTATTTTTGTTATAGAAAAGATCAAACTTCCAAAAAATACTTTTCAAAGAGTTTCTATCATCTAATGCAATTTATTCCTCTTTAATTCCTAAGAAGGCTAAATTGAATGACATATATCTCCTACCATATCATGTATCAAATACCAATGATCAGTGATTAAAACTTTTGACCTTGTTTATTAAAACTGAATCATCCATCCCAAAGCCAATTAGAGCACCAATTACAATGAGACAAGAGACAAGAGACAAGAGACGAGAGACGAGAGACGAGAGACGAGAGACGAGAGACGAGAGACGAGAGACAA